>PIJE02000118.1:343436-368921 GCA_002895965.2 Coryphaenoides rupestris
CAGTAGTTTCCCATGAGCCTCGGCTTTCATGGGGGCGGGGGGGGGGGGGGGGGTGGGGGGGGGGTTGTTTGCATCTAGTAGTTCTGTGTCGTGCTTTTGGGCTCTACCTGTTCTGGTACCGTTACACACTAGGGACATACAGTATATCTGGAGACACTATGGACATACATCTGGAGACACTAGGGACATATATCTGGAGACACTAGGGACATACTGTATATCTGGAGACACTAGGGACATATCTGGAGACACTAGTGGGGACACATATAGCTGAGACTGTCACGGTCTCGACCATGCCTCCGGGTTCCCTGTGTGTTGGTGGGCGTGGCTCCAGACTCCGGCGCCGCCCCAGCGTCATCAGCTACACCTGCTCTGCGCTCACACCTGCCATCTATCTACAATCAACTACAGGATAAAAACCCCGGCTTTCCACCCACTCATCGCCAGATCGTTATTTCAGCCCATGTGGTTAGCAAAGATGTTCCAGCATATTCTAGCACTGTGTTTTCCCCTCAGTGTTCTAACCTTGTCTCTCCTCTACCCCAGGATCCCGACCCGTCTCCAGCCACACCGATCCTCTCAAGTCAAGTGTTTTATTGTCACTTCACAGTTTACGTTTTAAGTATAAGCAGTGAGTGAAATTCTTACGTGCAAAACAGCCGACCGCAGTTATAAAAGAAAACAAATAGAAATAGAAATAAATAGAATAGAAAACTATATTAACAAGTTGTAAAAAATCTAAACAAAAGAAAACTGTATAAGATCAAATAAAGTGTCCCAAAAATATTAAGGGGAGCAATACAAATATAAATCAATGTAATAAAATATACATTGTTATATTTTGACATTCACAGAATGTCACAGAATACTTCCTCAGACAGTCACACTAGAACAATACTAGCACCAGCAATTAGCACCCGGACTAGCACTAGCAGTAACACTAGCACTAGCACCAGCAGTAACACTAGCACTAGCACTAGCAGTAACACTAGCAAAGCACTAGCAGTAGCACCGGCACCAAACATTAGCACTACTACCAGCACTTGCACCAGGACTAGCACTAAGCAGTATCGCTAGCAGTAACACTTAGCACTAGCACACCAGAGCTAGCACTAGCAGTAACACTTAGTACTAGCACTTGTTCAGCAGCCTGATGGCCTGACTGTGGAAGCTGTCTCTGAGTCTGCTCATCACTTGATACTGCGGTATTGCCTGCCTGACGGTAGAAGTGTGTACAGTTCGTGGCTGGGGTGGTTATTCTTTAATAATCCGTTTGGCCTTGGCCACGCACCGCCTGGTGTATATATCCAGGAGGGAGGGAAGCTCACCTCCAACGATGTACTGGGGCGTCCGCACCACCCTCTGTAGTGTTTTACGCTCCAGTGCGGTGCAGTTCCCGTACCAGACGGTGATGCATCCTGTAAGAACACTCTCGATGGTACTGGAGTAGAATGTTCTGAGGATGCGGGGGGCACATGTTGAATTTCCTGAGGAAATACAGGCGTTGTATATTACTTGTTCCTGTAGTCCGAGTCTGGGTCTTGCATTTGGGTCCACCAGTGACTTTCATGACAGAGACACTAGTTAGTTGGATGTAGTTATGTAGCTGAGACACGAGTTAGTTGGATGTAGTTATGTAGCTGAGAGACTAGTTAGTTGGATGTAGTTATGTAGCTGAGACACTAGTTAGTTGGGTGTAGTTATGTAACTGAGACACTAGTTAGTTGGATGTAGTTATGTAGCTGAGACACTAGTTAGTTGGGTGTAGTTATGTAACTGAGACACTAGTTAGTTGGATGTAGTTATGTAGCTGAGAGACTAGTTAGTTGGATGTAGTTATGTAGCTGAGACACTAGTTAGTTGGGTGTAGTTATGTAACTGAGACACTAGTTAGTTGGATGTAGTTATGTAGCTGAGAGACTAGTTAGTTGGATGTAGTTATGTAGCTGAGACACTAGTTAGTTGGGTGTAGTTATGTAACTGAGACAGGAGTTAGTTGAATGTAGTTATGTAGCTGAGACATGAGTTAGTTGGATGTAGTTATGTAGCTGAGACACTAGTTAGTTGGGTGTAGTTATGTAACTGAGACAGGAGTTAGTTGAATGTAGTTATGTAGCTGAGACATGAGTTAGTTGGATGTAGTTATGTAGCTGAGACACTAGTTAGTTGGGTGTAGTTATGTAACTGAGACAGGAGTTAGTTGAATGTAGTTATGTAGCTGAGACATGAGTTAGTTGGATGTAGTTATGTAGCTGAGACAGGAGTTGTGAGGACATCAGGAAGGGTGTTGGTCGTCAAATCACAATCAAGTTCTGCAGAACTCATGAAATTTCCAGTAAACTCTTTCTCTCTAAACTATTTCAGAATTTCCTGAGGTCGTCCCATTTTCTGAGGTCCAACCACTATCATACTGGTTCTATTGGGAGCTGCCCAGTACAACCACAGCCTGCTACTGGTTCTACTGGGAGCTGCCCAGTACAACCACAGTCTGCTACTGGTTCTACTGGGAGCTGACCAGTACAACCAGTCTGCTACTGGTTTTACTGGGAGCTGCCCAGTACAACCACAGTCTGCTACTGGTACTACTGGGAGCTGCCCAGTACAACCACAATCTGTGACTGGTTACACGGATCCACCAGTACAACCAGTCTACTGGTTAAAGGGGACCAGCTGGGGACATTATGGACGTAGCAGAGCCAGTTGACTGATAAAGCCCATTATCTGCGTGTTGTAATGTCAGGTCATGTCTCTGCTAACTCTCCTCTCTGCTGGAATGTGGGCGGCGGAGGAGGCGGGCTCTCCTCCTCTGGCTGGTAAAACCTGAGCTGGGTTGAAGAATGTAAGTGGTGCCGTGTGTTGCTCTAGAAGGACAACACATGTACGCTTGGCTTTTTTGACACGGAGGCCCAGAAGGGGTGGTGGAGTTAGCCAGGCCTCCTCCTCTGCCTCTGCTGTTCTGTGATGTGCTCTGAATGTGTGTTGTTTGTCCCAGTTCAGCGAGGGTCAGAGGAGGTGAGCTGGTCGGTGTAGCAGGAGCCTGCTGGTGGAGCTAGAGGCTCTGAAGTAAACGAGGACCAGAATATGATGTGATGGAAAGCTCTTATGACAACGTTTCACTTGTGTGGTTGATAACAATATGAAAGTTGGACTATGTGCTGGTTGGACTATGGTAACCAGCGCCATGGTACCCACATTTTTATTGGCAAGGGGGAGGGTCCCTTCATTATGTGTGCGTGTGTGTGTGTGTTAGTGTTAGCTCGAAAACAGGATGGGGGCGGGGTCCTGCTTGTGGGGATAGAGCAGGATCACTCTCTCACACTGTCTCTCATATCGTCTCCCCCACCGCCTCACACACCCTCTCACTCAGCGGCTCACCCTCTCACGCTGCGGCTCACCCTCTCACCCAGAGGCTCACCCTCTCACCCAGAGGCTCACCCTCTCACCCAGCGGCTCACCCTCTCACCCAGCGGCTCACCCTCTCACCCAGCGGCTCCTCCTCTCACCCAGAGGCTCACCCTCTCACCCAGCGGCTCACCCTCTCACCCAGAGGCTCACCCTCTCACCCAGCGGCTCACCCTCTCACCCAGCGGCTCACCCTCTCACCCAGAGGCTCACCCTCTCACCCAGCGGCTCACCCTCTCACCCAGTGGCTCACCCTCTCACCCAGAGGCTCACCAGTGGTCACCCTCTCACCCAGCGGCTCACCAGCGGTCACCCTCTCACCCAGCGGCTCACCAGCGGTCACCCTCTCACCAGCGGTCACCATGGGGAAGATCCAGGGATGTCTCAAGTGTCTTTTCATCTTCTTCAACGTGGTGTTTGCGGTTAGTGGAACCCAAGTATTATTTCAAATTTATTTATCTACTTATCTATTTATCTATTCAACGGAAACACAATGTTTTGGTTCATTTGTGTTGTCAAAATAACGTGTTCATTTCGATAAATTGATCAATTATGATTGAATTCAAAAATAACATGTTGAAAAGTATAATGCAGGTTAATCTCACTCTGTGGCAGAGGTAAGTAATAGCATATGTACGTTTCTCAACTGTCCTCTGAGTGTTCAACAACATTCATAGAATAATGATTGCTATATCTGTTATATTTATTGATCTTTAATCCTAATATAATCTGGCCAGCATTGCCCTGCCCTGCAGTTATAACGTCACAGTGACATGTGGAAGAGTGAGATACCGAGTTCTAGCCTGAAAACAATCTGAGCTCTTGAGAAGCAAGGCGGCGGGATGTGTCTGTGTGCGTGTGTGTGTGTGTGCGTGTGTGCGTGTGTGTGCATGTGTGTGTGTGTGTGTGCATGTGTGTGCATGTGTGTGTGTGTGTGTAGAAGTTAACAATCCACTCTGCTTCCTAACTGTGTGCAGATGCTCTGTATACTGAACATTCCTCTGGTTGTACTGCATGTCAGTTCTTCATTAATATAGTCCACAGAACAGACCTGCAGTACAATAATAATAATAATAATAATAATAATAATATAGTCCACAGAACAGACATGCAGTACAATAATAATAATAATAATAATTATAACTCAGGACTCAACCAACGGTGAAATGCATGTTTACTTGTTTGTCTCCCTCTAGTGGTGAAACAAGAACTTGTTTGAAAACTAATCCAGTGGTAATTGTTCTCTCCCTCTTGACCACCCAATGGGGGCTCACCTGGATTAAGGACACCCAGTGAGCGGAGGGGGTTTGGTGGGGGGCATGGCTGTGCGAGAAACTGACACCTCGATGGGTTTCCCTGAGCCACTTATCTGCCGAAAGGTCAGGCGGGGGGGAGGGGTATGTTTAAGGGCCGGCGTCATGTACAACCCAAACATATGAATATTTATGTCATATAAATACGTATAAACTTCATTTGTATGCGTTATCACTGCCCCGTTTGGCATTCAGTTACGCAGTTACTGGGCCTTACGGGAATCGCAAAGGATGAGTACTGCGAGTGAAGAGTTCTGCTGTGAATTCAGCCTTGGCTGCGTTCACTCTCTGGCCTGAAGTGGAAAGTGAGGGCATGGATTCCTGACGCTGGGCCATTTTGTTGCAGCAGTACCGCAGCAAGGCGGGCAACCATCGGTGGGCCTCGTGAAATTAATCACGGGGTTTGTTACGTTTTAGTACTGCCAGACGTGTACCGGTGGAAACTCATAAAAAACATCCTGCTGGGGTGAGGGGGGCTTCTACCTAAATAAAAACATGATTAATCTTCACATTTCCACCTGTTTTTTTTTTTTATCCCAGCCAAACGCTCGCCTGCCTCGTGCCCACGTGCGTCTGCGTGGCACGCGATGTGTCAGTGTGTGTGTGTGTGTCTGTGTGTGTGCGCGGTGCCAGTGTGTGCAGCCCAAAGACTTGCCTGTGTAAAATAGCTCCAGCCACACAGTCACAGCCTGGCATTATGGGTACAGCCAAGCCACGCAGTCAGCCATGGGTCCCATCGCTCCGCCCACGGCTGCTCCCCAGGCCACCAGCCTGCTGCCAGGCCCTAACCAGTCCGGGCCTGGAGGTAGGGCACCCTGGCCCGGTCCTCTACGGGTGATTTTATTACTGCTCCACAACGCTGGCTGGCTGGCTGGCTGGCTGGTTGGCTGGCTGGCTGGTGCTATTTTTAGCTGCTGCTTTTTGAGCTGAGTGTGCGAAGAGCATGGAGTGCATAATAATAATAGTAATAATAATAATAATAATAATAATAATAATAATAATAATAATATAGTCCACAGAACAGACCTGCAGTCGAATAATAATAATAATAATAATAATATAGTCCACAGAACAGACATGCAGTACAATAATAATAATAATAATAATAATAATATAGTCCACAGAACAGACATGCAGTACAATAATAATAATAATAATAATATAGTCCACAGAACAGACATGCAGTACAATAATAATAATAATAATAATAATAATAATAATAATATAGTCCACAGAACAGACATGCAGTACAATAATAATAATAATAATAATTATAACTCAGGACTCAACCAACGGTGAAATGCATGTTTACTTGTTTGTCTCCCTCTAGTGGTGAAACAAGAACTTGTTTGAAAACTAATCCAGTGGTAATTGTTCTCTCCCTCTTGACCACCTCTGGTCTAACCATGCTAGCTTACCATCCCAGACCGCCTCTGGTCTAACCATGCTAGCTTACCATCCCAGACCGCCTCTGGTCTAACCATGCTAGCTTACCATCCCAGACCGCCTCTGGTCTAACCATGTTAGCTTACCATCCCAGACCACCTCTGGTTTAACCATGCTAGCTTACCATCCCAGACCGCCTCTGGTCTAACCATACACACTAGGTTGTATCAAAATTCCAACACAGTATATACCCCAAGAACAAGGATACATACAAAAATAATCCAAACAAGAGATACCATAAGAATGACACGTCATCAGTGTACCTGTGAGCCTCCACACAGCTGGAGGTCTGACCAACTGAAGGTCCTCCAATGTAATATTTGTTGTGACTGTTTGTTACTTACCGCTTACCATAGTCCAAAGCGTAATTCCTGGAATGACGTAATGACGTCAGTTGTTCAAGCCCGCGAGTGTATAAACCAGCACCAAATCAAATTGGTCGTCAGCCTGTGTTTTATCTAAGTATTTAGTATCATTTATGTTATGCCAGAGGGCAAAACATTACATGGTGTCAGAAATAGATGCATACAGTGTTCCAGCTCCGAGGATGGACTGGGAATCTACAAACTTACCTGAGGCATGGCGATGGTTTCGGCAGACAACAGAGCTAATGTTCAAGGGACCCCTGCGCCGGAAGACTGAAGAAGAGAAGTGCAGCTACCTCTTGCTGTGGATAGGAGAAAAAGGGCGCGATGTCTACAACACTTGGTCAATCACGGAGGATCAGGCCAAGAAGCTGGACACGTACTACGATAAGTACACGGAATACATCACACCGAAAGCCAACCCCATCTATGTGAGGTACCGCTTCCACAAAAAGATGCAGGGAGAAAGTGAGTCTTTCGAACAATTCATAACGGAGCTGAAGTTATTGGCGAAGGACTGTGGATACCCTAATGGCGCTAGCGACGAAATGGTCAGGGACCGCATCGTGTTCGCCACCAACTCCCCCGGGTAGAGAGAAACTTTTAAGCCAGGGAGCTGACCTGACGCTGGAGAGAGCCATAGACATAGCTCGTTCGTAATGAATTAGCCCAGCAGCAGTTGAAGTCTAATGGGCACAGAGTAGCAACGCACACAAAACGGGTGCACGCCAATTAGCAGGAAAGCGTAACGCTAGCTACAGACCAAGACGTAGCATCCAAGCCAGTGAACGCCTAACTTTAGGAAGCGGGAAAGTTACGTTAGCAACGCCGCTAAGGCATGTAGCTACTGTGGAGGGCTGCACGGCGCTAATACCACCTGCCCAGCTAAAAGGCAAGCAATGCATCAAATGCAAGAAGCTGAACCATTTTGCAAAGGTATGCAAATCTAGCTCGCAAGCACAGACAAAATATTATCACGGCACAGTACATGCCGGTCGGAGAAAAACGCAGAAGACCTCACGGAGGGAACAGAAACAGAACTCTACTTTGATAACATCTCAATAAGAGACGGTGAAGAGCAACGAAACAGACAGAGGCTGTACTAGACAGCATCACCATTGAGAATAATGGAAAGAGCAACGAGCAGGCCTATGTAGAGGTGGGGATAGGCACACCTCCACAAAAGCTTAAAGTCAAAATTGACACTGGGGCACAGGCCAACACCATTCCCACCAACCTGTTTCAGGCAATGTTCAGGGACGTGCCACTGAAACCAGCAGCACACAGACTCACAGAGTATGGTGGAGGAGCACTGAGTGTGAGGGGCATATGCCAGCTCAGATGCAGGCACAGAGCCATTTCACGTATGCTGGACTTTTACGTGATCGACACAAACGCCCCACCAGTCATGGCTATGAAAACATGCCGTGACCTGAACTTGGTCAAGATAGTGATGGCTGTAAGTGAGGAGAAAGACGCTGCATCACAGAGCATAATGGCGGAGTATGCAGATGTGTTCCAGGGGATAGGTGAGGCCGAACATGACCAGCGCCTCAGAGCGACGCTGAACCGCACGAGGGAGAGAGGGGTGAGGCTCAACCCCGACAAATGCCACATATGTGTGCCCGAGGTAAGCTACTTTGGACACACACTCTCACGAGACGGCATCAAACCAGACCCACACAAGGTGAAGGCGATCAGAGAGATGCAACCCCCGCAGAGCAAAGCAGAGCTGGAGACGGTCCTCGGCATGATCAATTACCTCTCCAGATTCGCTCCACATCTCTCACAGGTAAACTCGCCTCTCAGACAGCTTCTGAAACAGGACAGTGAGTTTGCATGGGACGCAAACCATGACAAAGCATTCCAAGAAATGAAGAATCTCATCACACAGCACCCAGGCCCATTCCTGTCTTATTTCGACCCACAGAAAGAGCTACGACTCCAAGTCGACGCCTCGAAAAGTGGTCTAGGGGCTGTCATGCTCCAGGAGGGAAAACCAATCGCCTATGCATCCAAATCACTGAACAGCACGGAAGAAAACTACGCACAGATAGAGAAGGAGCTCTACGCTGTGGTCTTTGGATGCAAGCGCTTCCATGAGTACATGTACGGGAGGAGAGTGATTGTGGAATCAGACCACAAGCCGCTGGAGGCAATACTGAAGAAGCCTCTGGCGGCAGCACCACCCCGGCTGCAACGGATGATCCTTCAACTACAAAAATATGACATCCACATCCTGCACCTCCCCGGAAAGGAGATACCGGTGGCCGACACGCTTTCACATAAGTCAATCGAACACCAGGACAGTGCCATGCAGGAAGGGATGGAGGCCCAAGTACACACGGTCCTCAGCAGCATGCCCGTGAGCGACACGAGGCTCACAGAAATCAAACATGAAACGGCTCAAGATGCACAGCTCGCCGCGCTAAGAAGAGCCACACTCACTGGCTGGCCAGATACAAAGAAACAGTGCCCGCCCAGCATCCAGGAATACTGGAACCATAGAGATGAAATCTCACAGATGGACGACATCTTGTTTAAAGGTGAGAGAATCATCATCCCCCAAAAGCTCCGGGAGGAGATGATACAACGCATACACGCCAGCCACCTCGGTATGGAAAAGAGCAAATACCGCGCAAAAGACTTACTCTTCTGGCCCGGCATGGGGAAGCAGATCGAGGAGGTTGTAGCAGCCTGCAGTATATGCCAAGAGCGTCGTAGCGCAAACCCCAAAGAACCAATGAAGTCACACGCCATACCGGAGCGGCCGTGGCAAGTGATAGGCACAGACCTATTCACATGGAACTCACAGGACTTCATTGTCATCGTAGACTACTACTCCAGGTTCTTTGAGCTGGAGAAGCTCTCCAGTTGCACCTCATCAGCTGTCATCATGAAACTGAAAGCAGCAATGGCTCGACACGGCATCCCCGAGTCCATCATCAGCGACAACGGTCCGTGTTACAGCTCTGGTGAGTTTCTCCTCACACCAGGAGGTCTGACCAACTGAAGGTCCTCCACACACCTTGAGGTCTGACAGACTGAAGGTCCTCCTCACACCTGGAGGTCTGACCAACTGAAGGTCCTCCACACACCTGGAGGTCTTACAGACTGAAGGTCCTCCACACACCTGGAGGTCTGACCAACTGAAGGTCCTCCTCACACCTGGAGGTCTGACCAACTGAAGGTCCTCCACCTGTGACTGTACACCTCTCATTCCGTCAAACTCCACGAAATTTATAAAAACCAATGAAACATACAATAGAAAACTGTAGTAACAACCCAATACATGTTTAATGTGAAATAATACACTTAAACGAATTTCAGTGGCACTGCCTCTGTGAAGGTGACTCACCTGTCGTCAGATCAGATCAGGTGAACTGAGTGCAGTACACTGCGCCACCAAATGGCGCCGGAAATCAAAATAATAACACTTATTTATAATAAAAACAAAATGATGGATTTTGGTCAAATAAAATACATACATCAAGAAAAACATACCTTGGAAATAAAATATGCAAATGAAAATAAATATAATAGGAAAATAGGGTATGTGACTTTCCTCTCTGTTACACAGGCTACCTATCAATTCTGAAACTTATTCTATTAGCCTCGTAACTGTGAATACTTGAAACCTGCTCTATTCTTATCTTTATGCACCACAGTGATATATTGCTGTCTCCTTCAATAAATGTATTCTTTGTAAGTCGCTTTGGATAAAAGCGTCTGCCAAATGCCTTAAATGTAAATGTCATATTTAAATGGAGAGTATATATTTGATTATATTAGATTTTGTAATGCAGTGGCCTTAATTTATAACCTCATCTAATTGCAGTTTTTTTTATATTAAGATCGTTGGAGTTCTGTTGGTAATTGCGGCAGTGAAGCTCATCGCATTCAGCAAGGAGGTAAGCTCATCTCATGACCTCATGACCTCATGACCTCATGGTATGACCTGAACATGACCTCTGGTGTGACCTGAGCATGACCTCTGTTGTGACCTCCAGTTCTCTGCGGCTGGCGCCCCCTCATTAGGCTGGTTCTGGGTGTTCTCCATCGGGATGCTGCTGGTGTCCTGCCTGGGCGTGGTCGCTGCCTGCACTGAGAGGCTGCTGCTGCTCAAAGTGGTGAGACACACCACACACACACACACACACACACACACACACACACTGTTAGATCCGTTGGTTAGCCTCCTCTAAAGGAGGTGATGCGAAACCTGTTGTCCAGTAACGGTTGTTAACAGGTCGTGGGGGAGACACGCCTAGCCCCTAACTGCCTTATCATCCGAACGTCTACCCCGCTTGCTTCAGTGCGGCGGCCCAAGGCATAACCGTGGCTCTGAGCCACGGCTCTGATCACGTTCGTTATGGCAGCTCTCCCCTGGGATCCGGGCTCTTGTTGGTTTGCTAGGAAATATTTAAAGGCTTGGATATATCTAGCCCTAGGGATATGTTTTATATAAGGGGACCAAAGTGACCTCTTAGAACCATGTGTTACCATAAACACTCTTGAATCTTCTTACTTCGCAATGCATCAATGTCCACATGAATCTATTAATCAATACTTGATAATTTTTATTGCAGGGCTTTAGCAGGGAACAGCTAGGCAATGCATAGCAAAAAGTTAGCAAAACATGTTATAATTGTAAATATGATTAAATGTATGATAAATGTAATAGTCCAAGCAATACCCTCAACCTTCTCACCCTAGGCATTTAAGGACATGTCATGGAGGAATTGTCATGGGGAACTATGGAAAAAGGGAGAAGAGGAGAAGAAATAAATAATAAAATAATAATAAAATAAATGAATAAATAATAATAAAAATACAAAAATACAAAATAAGAAAAAAATACAAAAAAAAAAACAAAAATACAAAAATAAAAAAAAAAAAAGAAAAAAAACAATAAAAAGAAAAAAAAAAGAAAGAAAGAGAAAAAAAGATATATATATAAAAAATACAAATAATGATATAATAAAAAAAAAAAGAAAAAAAAAAGAGTAAACACATAGGCACATCATCACATCATATATATCATATAAAAAAACTAAAACACAAAAGGCAACTACGACACAAAACCATAACATAGAAATAAGATATATATTTTTTATAGGCAATAGACACATGACTGTAGGAGAAGTAGATAAGGACGGAGCCTCGGTCTGTCAGGCCCGAGGCTCCGTCCGTCAATGTTATGATAATATCATACATAATTAAATTGATACCGGGCTTAAGGGAAAAGGAAAAAACCAAACTAATCGGTGTGTGTGTGCCCGGAGAGTTGCCTCCCTGTGACGCAGTTCTTATCGCCGGACGATAGCGGATTTATAAGAAAAGGCGTCGTGACTAGTTGACCAAAAGGTTATACTAATATCAAACATTATTAAATTGATAAGGCATAATGGAAAAGGAAAAACAAAACAAAATAAAGCGACCTGGACGGGTCTCGGTCTATTTGGCGGGGGGGTGGGGGGGAAGGATATTACGCGGGTTTAGATAAGATTCTCTACTCAGGCTGTGTTTTTATAATAACATTAAACATTATTAAATTGATAAGGCATCATGGAAAAGGAAAAACAAAACAAAATAAAGCAACCTGGACGGGTCTCGGTCTATTCGGCTGGGGGGGGGGGGGGGAAGAATAGTACGCGGGTTTAGATAAGACTCTTCTTATATAATTCGATAATATTATTCAAATAAAGCTTGGAAGCTTCACGGTCCAGTTGGACTGCGGATGCATCTTCCCCTTGATGGACCGTCGAAAACAATGCCTAAAACTAAACTCGAGAGATAGCCTAAAACTAAACTCGAGAGATAGCCGAATCTAAACTCGAGAGATAGCCTAAGTCCTAAGAGATAACAAGAAAGAAATGTTCGGAAAAAAGAAGAAAAAAATATGGTATTGTGGATAACTTGTTGTTGTTCCTCCTCCTCCTTCTCCTCCTCCTCCTCCTCTCACGCTTTCTTTCCCCGGGAAAAGCGGGAGCGGTCGCCGTGCGTCAGTGTGGGCGACGTCCGGAGTAACCGGAGTCGGTGGGAAAAACATGTTTTGGTAGCGTTTTTGTTTTGCTTCGCCTCCATTTTTCGACTCTTTATTCTGTACCAGGAGCCCCTTTTTTGTGTTTAGCTTTTTCCATTTTTCTTTTTTTTTTAAATCTCGCGGAGCCTTTCCTTTCCTTGGCCGGCTGGCGGGGGCGTTATTATTAAATGATTGCCTGGCTGGCTTCACCGGCTGATCAATATGCGGCACCGCCGTCAGATAACAAATGACGGTTGCTGGGCATTCGTTCAAGAAACAAAAAAAACATTAAAACGTATTCCCACTAACGTGAGAAACAACGGCACATACAACCACATCAGCCCTCATGTGCCGTGACTCAATGCGCTGTGAGTAATATTAAAACTAATACTCATAAAACTCCCAACAAAATGGCGGCGCTTGTGGTGACGCGCGCTCGGCGGGGAGGCGGCATCGCGGGGGCCAGGTCGAACACACCGCGGGCGAACCGTGCGTTCATTTCGAGGAACAGCTTTATTTAATTTAATACATCTCTGCGGTTTTTTGCCCCGTGGGTGCGAGCGCCACGGAGCAGCTCGACAAAAACCCCGGGGTAAATATTTTTACTTTCCGTTCAAACAAACAATACACATAATGTTTCTCAATAATTGAATCATAACATATCATTACCTGGATATGGTCGATAATAATTTAACCATAACATATCATTAACTGGATATGATAACTTACTATCATGCAACATCATGATAATTCTGAACGTTTACAATAACTCCACATCACCCAGGCAGGCAGGCAGGCAGACAGACAGACAGGCAGGTGTGTGACGACGGTGTCTGCAGTTTGCAGGTCTGATGGCTGTTGGGGTGATCGTCATGATGATCTTTGGAATCATCATCGCAGTCTACAGAAACAAGGTCTCTCTACCGCACTCTCTCTCCCCGTCTCACTCTCTCTACCGCACTCTCTCTCCACCTCTCTCTCTCCCCGTCTCACTCTCTCTACCACACTCTCTCTCCACCTCTCTCTCCCCATCTCACTCTCTCTACCGCACTCTCTCTCTCCACCTCTCTCTCTCCCCGTCTCACTCTCTCCACCTCTCTCTCTCTGTCTCTCTCTCTCCCCGTCTCACTCTCTCTACCTCTCTCTCTCTCCCCGTCTCACTCTCTCCACCTCTCTCTCTCTGTCTCTCTCTCTCCGTCTCACTCTCTCCACCTCTCTCTCTCTCTGTCTCGCTCTCTCTACCTGTCTATCTCCGTCTCACTCTCTCTACCTCTCTCTCTCTGTCTCACTCTCTCCACCTCTCTCTCTCTGTCTCTCTCTCTCCACCTCTCTCTCTCCCCGTCTCACTCTCTCTATCTCTCTCTCTCCCCATCTCACTCTTTCCACCTCTCTCTGTCTCTGTCTCTCTCTCTCTCCATCTCACTTTCTCCACCTCTCTCTCTCTCTCTCTCTCTCTACCTGCTCTGACGGCTCTGATCACGTTCGTTATGGCAGCTCTCCCCTGGGATCCGGGCTCTTGTTGGTTTGCTAGGAATATTTTAAGGCTTGGATAAATCTAGCCCTAGGGATACGTTGTATTTTACTAAAGTGACCTCTTAGAACCAGGTGTTCTCAAACACTCTTGAATCTTCTTCTCCTTCGGCAATGATCGAATGTCCACAGGAATCTATTCAACATTACTTGATAGTTTTTATTGCAGGGCTTTAGCAGGGGAACAGCGCAATGCATAGCAAAAAGTTAGCAAAACATGTTATAATTGTAAATATGATTAAATGTATGATAAATGTAATAGTCCAAAGCAATACCCTCAACCTTCTCACCCTAAGGCATTTAGGACATGTCATGAGGAATTGTCATGGGGAACTATGGAAAAGGGAGAAGAGGAGAAGAAATAAATAAATGAAAATGAAATCAAACGTATTCTTTTTAGAAGGTGGGAATACGACTTAAGAGATACCGACAGGGGCATAACATAAGGAATTATAATGGGGTAAATGGATATATATTTTTTATAGGCAATAGACACATGACTGTAGGAGAAGTAGATAAGGACGGAGCCTCGGTCTGTCAGGCCCGAGGCTCCGTCCGTCAATGTTATGATAATATCATACATAATTAAATTGATACCGGGCTTAAGGGAAAAGGAAAAAACCAAACTAATCGGTGTGTGTGTGCCCGGAGAGTTGCCTCCCTGTGACGCAGTTCTTATCGCCGGACGATAGCGGATTTATAAGAAAAGGCGTCGTGACTAGTTGACCAAAAGGTTATACTAATATCAAACATTATTAAATTGATACTGTGACTAATAAAAACAAAATTAAGCGACTGGCGGGTTCCTGTCTATTCCTGGGGGGGTGGGGGGGGGGAAGGGTTTTACGCTGGGTTTAAGTAAGTCTTACTCAGGCTGTGTTTTTATAATAACATTAAACATTATTAAATTGATAAGGCATCATGGAAAAGGAAAAACAAAACAAAATAAAGCAACCTGGACGGGTCTCGGTCTAATCGGCGGGGGGGGGGGGGAAGAATAGTACGCGGGTTTAGATAAGACTCTTCTTATATAATTCGATAATATTATTCAAATAAAGCTTGGAAGCTTCACGGTCCAGTTGGACTGCGGATGCATCTTCCCCTTGATGGACCGTCGAAAACAATGCCTAAAACTAAACTCGAGAGATAGCCTAAAACTAAACTCGAGAGATAGCCGAATCTAAACTCGAGAGATAGCCTAAGTCCTAAGAGATAACAAGAAAGAAATGTTCGGAGATTTCTTGCGCTTCTTCTTCTTCATATTGAGGGCGTCCTTTTCCTGGTCTCTAGGGGTCTCTGATGACTCTGAATGTCATCTGAAGGGCCTCAGATGACCTTGACGTTCAAAAGTACATGCGCCACAACCCCGAAACGTAGAGCCTCCATCTGGTGGTTTCAGGGGAGAACTACAACCTTTGAGACTGAGTGCTTATCCAGGCATATGATATACTTGGCATTATATACCCAATTACTATACACATGGTAATACACACATAACGAACACATAATGTTTCTCAATAATTGAATCATAACATATCATTACCTGGATATGGTCGATAATAATTTAACCATAACATATCATTAACTGGATATGATAACTTACTATCATGCAACATCATGATAATTCTGAACGTTTACAATAACTCCACATCACCCAGGCAGGCAGGCAGGCAGACAGACAGACAGGCAGGTGTGTGACGACGGTGTCTGCAGTTTGCAGGTCTGATGGCTGTTGGGGTGATCGTCATGATGATCTTTGGAATCATCATCGCAGTCTAGGTCTCTCTACCCCTCTCTCTCACTCTCTCTCTCTCTCCCCTCTCTTCCCTCTCCTCTCTCTCTCTCCCTCTCTCCTTCCCTCTCTCTCTACCTCTCTCTCTCTCCTCTCTCTTCCTCTCTCTCTCTCTCTCTCTCTCTCTCGTCTCTCTCTCTCTCTCTCTCTCGTCTCTCTCTCTCTCTCTCTCTCCTCTCTCTCTCTCTCTCCTCTCCTCTCTTCTCTCTCTCTCTGTCTCTCTCTCTCCCGTCTCACTCTCCCCTCTCTCCGCTCTCTCTCCTCTGTACTATCTCTCTCTGTCTCACTCTCTCCACCTCTCTCTCTCTGTCTCACTCTCTCTACCTCTCTCTCTCACTGTCTCACTCTCTCCACCTCTCTCTCTCATGTCTCTCATCTCTCCCACCTCTCTCTCTCCCCGTCTCACTCTCTCTATCTCTCTCTCTCCCCATCTCACTCTTTCCACCTCTCTCTGTCCTCTGTCTCTTCTCTCTCTCCATCTCACTTTCTCCACCTCTCTCTCTCTCGTCTGTCTCACTCTCTCTACCTGTCTTTCTCTCTGTCTCACTCTCTCCACCTCTCTGTCTCACTCTCTCTACCTGTCTTTCTCTCTGTCTCACTGTCTCCACCTCTCTCTCTCTCTCTCTCTCCTCTCTCTCTCTCTCTCTCCTCCTCTCTCTCTCTCTCTCTGTCTCACTCTCACTCTCTCCACCTCTCTCTCTCTGTCTCTCTCTCATCTCCGTCATCACTCTCTCCACCTCTCTCTCTCTCTGTCTCGCTCTCTCTACCTGTCTATCTCTCTCTGTCTCACTCTCTCCACCTCTCTCTCTCTGTCTCACTCTCTCTACCTCTCTCTCTCACTGTCTCACTCTCTCCACCTCTCTCTCTCTGTCTCTCTCATCTCCACCTCTCTCTCTCCCCGTCTCACTCTCTCTATCTCTCTCTCTCCCCATCTCACTCTTTCCACCTCTCTCTGTCTCTGTCTCTCTCTCTCTCCATCTCACTTTCTCCACCTCTCTCTCTCTCTCTGTCTCACTCTCTCTACCTGTCTTTCTCTCTGTCTCACTCTCTCCACCTCTCTGTCTCACTCTCTCTACCTGTCTTTCTCTCTGTCTCACTGTCTCCACCTCTCTCTCTCTCTCTCTCTCTCTCTCTCTCTCTCTCTCTCTCTCTCTCTGTCTCACTCTCACTCTCTCCACCTCTCTCTGCGTGGTTGTGGTAAAGAGAGCTAAGCCTCTGCTCTCTCTCTCCTCAGATCAAGGGTGTTTTTGAGGGCAACTCTGACTTCCGGAAGGAGTTGCTCAAAGAGGACACTTTTAAAGCCGTCATGGACGGGTTCCAACAAGCGGTATGTTGCTACTGTTACCATGACAACATGTTGTTGACCTGACGACGGGTTGTTAGCCTGACAATGTACTGTTACCATGACAATGTACTGTTACCAGGACAACCCGCTGTTAACCTAACAACGTGCTGTTACTAAGACAACGTGCTGTTGCCCTGACAACATGCTGTTACGAAGACAAGCCGATTTTGCCCTGACAACGTGCTGTGCCTGTGTTGCCCTGACAACGTGCTGTGCCTGTGTTGCCCTGACAACGTGCTGTGCCGCTGTTGCCTCGACAACGTGCTGTGCCTTTGTTGCCCTGACAACGTGCTGTGGCTGTGCCTGTGTTTCCCTGCAGTTTATGTGTTGTGGGATCGTTCGTGCTGAGGACTGGGGCGACACCATCCCTGACTCCTGCACTTGTTCAAGGTCTATATATATATCCTGCGCTGCACGGCCCCAGGTATCATATCTATTATATCTATTATATATATTATATCTATTAAATATATATACTGCACCGCACGGCCCCAGGTATCATATCTATTATATCTATTATATATATTATATCTATTAAATATATATACTGCACCGCACGGCCCCAGGTATCATATCTATTATATCTATTACATATATTATATCTATTATATATATACTGCACCGCACAGCCCCAGGTAGACATATACCAACATATAATATGTATATATATATATATATATACAGTATATCTATATTTATGTATGATTAAACCATGTTGTGTTTTATTGCAGAGCATGGAAGGTCCAGATAAAATCTATTCTGAGGTACTGATGATCAGTAATCACTCATCAATTAATCTGTAAACCAATCAATGCTTCTGATCAGTTGCTGACCCGTGTGTGTGTGTGGATGTGTGTGTGAATGTGTGTGTGTGTGTGTGTGTGTGTGTGTGTGTGTGTGTGTGTCTCTAGTCATGCGGCAAAATCTTATTCGGCTACGCAGATTTGGTCTTCAAGATCGCCATGGGATTCTTCTTCGGCTTTGCTGTCACCGCTGTGAGCCCCCCCCCTCCCCCACACACACACGCACACATACACACACACACACATGCTGACTGTGTGTGTGTGTGTGTGTGTGTGTGTAGCTCCTCAGTCTGCTGGTGACCCTGCTGATGATTCGTCAGGTGAAGAATCACGACGGCGGCGGCGGACAGTCCATGGCCATGAAGGGGTACTAGTTGACCCCTGACCTCTGACCTCTGACCTCATTCCTCTACAGACAACAACCTCACACTCTAATACCTTAAGCCTGACATGAGAGGAGGAGAGAGGAGAGGGGAGGAGAGGAGAGGAGAGGAGAGGAGAGGAGAGGAGAGGAGGGGAGGATGCTGCTGTTGATGAATCATCAGCAGGGTCACCAGCAGACTGAGAGGAGGAGAGGAGAGGAGAGGAGAGGAGAGGAGAGGAAGGAAGAGGAAAGGAAAGGAAAGGAAAGGAAAGGAAAGGAAAGGAGAGGAGAGGAGACAGTGTTAATCACAGTGTTAATCACAGTGTTAATCACAGTGGGAATTGGAGATAGTTAGGCTTGGGTTAGAGGGTTAGGCTTTGGGCTTTTGGTTTGGGTGAGGATTAGGTAAGAGTTAGGGTTAGGTTAATCTTTGGGTTAGGTAAGGGTTATGTAATTGTCAGGTAAGGGTGATGGTAAGTGTTGGGCTAGGGTTAGGTAAGGGTAAAGGTCAGGTAAGGGTTAGGTCACGGTTAGGTAAGGGTATAGGTTAGGTAATGGTTATGGTAAGGATTATGGTAAGGGTTAGGGTAGGGTTATGGTAAGGGTTAGGCTAGGGTTATTGTAAAGGTTAGTGTAGGGTTATGGTAAGGGTTAGGGTAGGGTTAGGTAAGGGTTAGGGTCAGGCTTTGCATTTGCTTTTGATTAGTTTTTGTGATTCACAAAAACATTTTTTAAACATATGTATCAAAATTTATTTTTATATCTTTTTTAAATGAAAGGATGTTTATAAGATGTTTGCTGCGTTCATCCTCAGTCGTGCTTCTCATATCAGAATCCCTGGCCTATGATGTCATCGCCTGCTGTGACATCATCAGATCTGTCTGTAGTTTATTGCTGCGTTGCTTTCTGGGCAGAGGTGGGAGTTTGGGAGGAGGGAAAGCATCGTCTCCAAACAACATGCGTTCGAGCTACGATGTCGGAAAACATGGATGCTCCCGCCCAACCTTTTGTTGCAATATAGCCAATGTATCCGCTAGCTAGCATACTTACAATGTACTCACATACTTACAAATACTCTTCAAACAGCTAATAACAACATTCATGTTTAATGGGTTTAACCAACTAGTGTATTGGTATGTGGATTGTGTGAAGAACAAAAAACTGTTTTAAATTCATTCAACCTCATGAAATGTATAATTTTCCTCACCATATGCAATGTAGTGGCCATGATTAATGATTGATGATTAAATGACATCACATGACATGAGGGCTTGAACTGGGGGCCGATAAACAGCACCTGAGCTGCCACCGTTGTCTTTGATTTTTGGTTAAATTATAATCCAACGCAGCCAAGAGTAAACTGAATGAATGTGTTCATGTGTTCATCACCTGTGTGTTCATGTGTTCATCAGCATAGCGTCTACAATAAAACATGTTCCAACGTTGACCAGCCTCCACATCTGTACATGGACATGTTGACCCCTCCCCTCCCCACACCTACATAAGGACATATTTACCCATCCATGCCAATATAAGGATATATTGACCCCTTGGGCGGTAAGCAAAGGCGGGGTCCTGGGCGTGCGGATCCCCGGCATCACCAGAGCTGGGGGCGGGAGGTGGAGCGGTACCAACTAGATATGGTTGGGCTCACCTCCACGCACAGCACCAGTTCTGGAACCAAACTCCTGGAGAGGGGCTGGACCCTCTCCTTTTCCAGAGTTGCCCAGGGTGTGAGGCGCCAGGTGGGTGTGGGAATACTCACAAGTCCCTGGCTGAGCAGCGCTGTGTTGGAGTTCTCTCCGGTGAACGAGAAAGTCGCCTCCATGCGACTGCAAGTCGCTGGGGGAAGGCTCTGACTGTTGTATGTTCTTACGCACCAAACATGCAGTTCAAGCAGTATCCGGCCGTTCTTGGAGTCCTTGGGTGACATCCTGGAAAGGGTTCCATCCGGAGACTCCATAGTTCTACTGGGGGACTTCAACGCACATGTGGGCAATGATGGAGAAACCTGGAGGGGAGTGATTGGGATGAACGGCCTGCCCGATCTGAACCAGAGTGGTGTTTTTGTTAATTGGGACTTCTGTGCTAGTCATGGACTGGCCATAACAAACACCATGTCGGAACAGATGGATTGGTGCAGCGTCGGCAGTAATGCGGGCACTCAATTGGTCTTCACTCAACCGGTGAAGAGGGAGCTGAGCCAGAAGGCGAAGCTCTTGATTTACAGGTCCATCTACGTTCCAACCCGCACCTATGGTCACGAGCTTTGAGTAGTGACCGAAAGAATGAGATCGCGGATACAAGCGGCCAAAATGAGTTTTCTCCGCAGGGTGGCTGGGCTCAGCCTTAGAGATAAGGTGAGGAGCTCGGACATCCAGAGGGAGCTTGGAGTAGAGCCGCTGCTCCTCCGCGTCGAAAGGAGTCAGCTGAGGTGGTTCGGGCATCTGATTAGCACACACACACACACACACACACACACACACACACACACACACACCTAGGTGTCTTGTGTAACATTTTGTGTGTGTGTGTGTATGTGTATGTATGTATGTATGTATGTATGTGTGTGTATGTGTGTGTGTGTGTGTGTGTGTGTGTGTGTGTGTGTGTGTGTGTGTGTGTGTGTGTGTGGTGGGGGGGTGTCTTGCTGCTGCTGCCCTGACGTGGAGTCTCATTATCGGCTTCTTGTTCATCATGTTTAGTTCTCGTTACGTCACGTGTCCCTCTCGGATTTTATTTCTAAGTCTGTTTGGTGTCGTTACGTCTGACGTCACATGCGTGAAATCAGAGCTCCTCTAATGTGGATGGACGCAGCGAGCGTCTCTTCTATGTGTTGTTGTCCATCCATTTAGGTTCAGATCGCTCTTGATGTTGGGAACACGTGATGCAATGATGTAAAAAATAATTCCCCTCAAATGCAATAAAACTAAAGTAACGAGTCCCGTTTTGAAAATGTAAGGAGTAGAAAGTACAGATATTAGTGTTTAAATGTAGGGAGTAAAAGTAAAAAGTTGTCAAAAGAATAAATACTCAAGTAATGTACAGATACCTGAAAAATCTACTGAAGGACAGTAACGAAGTATTTGTACTTCGTTACTTCCCATCACTGTCTCCACGCTTATATAAGGATTTATTGACCCCTCGGTAGCATTCTGGATACGCTGCAAAGGTTTGACTGACAAGCAGCGTGTCTCATGGATTGTGGGGCTCCATCAACAAGGGCAGCTTTTCATTCCCTTTCAAAGCGTTCTCAGCCCAGAGTATCTCTTCTCCAGAAGCTCTCTGGTTTCTCAGAGAAGAGCTGGACTGCTGAATGTCAGCTGCTAAATGCATATTATTCTAACTCAACTCTAATCATATTCATTTATTTATTTATTTAATTTATTTCATAAGACAGACATAAGGGCCTCCTGGAAACCACTACCACTGTGTCCAAGTGTGTGTGTGTGTGTGTGCTTGTGGGAGGTGCTCTGTCTTCTTTAAAGCCTCCAGCTGGGATTCAGACCTTTCATCTATTCATCCACTGCAAGGTAATCAACTGCTCTGCTACATACATGCGTGTGTGTGTGTGTGTGTGTGTGTGTGTGTGTGTGTGTGTGTGTGTGTGTGTGTGTGTGTGTGTGTGTGTGTGTGTGTGTGTGTGTGTGTGTGTGCGCGTGCATGCCAGTTTGTGCTTGTGTGCACATGCATACACACACTAGTGAATGCATGTGCTCCACTAGTAGTTAATGACTCAGTGAACGGTGTAGACAGCAGGACACATTGTGCGCCACATTCACAGACTGAAGAGTTTGACCCAGCCGGTCACTCCTTCTGTCGGGGGCCTGCTGGCTGCTCCTAGTGGCTCCTGGCGTCGGGGGGACAGTGACAGTGCTCTTCATTGTGGTTGTCAGCGTGTGAGGACAGTCTGGACGCCTGCCCGTTACAACAGGTGTGCTGCAGGGCTCCATGCTGGGTCCAGTTCACCATCTATACCAACGCTATTGTATCTGCATGACTGGTCTTCTCTGGCTGAGAGACGGACTAAAAGATGCGTTTATTTGTTTATTTATGAAGCACTTGTCAGATCCATGCGTCCATGTTGAAAAATTTCCGTCCATGTTTGCGTCCACTTTTTAAGAATTTCCTTCGCGATTAATAAAGATCTTATCTTATCTTAAGCTCCAACAGCCGATGCTACCAGTGCCTCCTGGGCCGATCTTGGAAGGACAGCTTTGAGAGTTAAGGCTGCTACATACTCCGTGAGAAGCGAGAACTTTGTTCTCGTACCCAGGGCTGCAAGAACAAGAACAAACAAAATGACGTAATTTTGTTCTCGCAGCCCTGGGTGCGAGAACAAAGTTCTCACTTCTCGCGGAGTATGTAGCAGCCTTTAGCGAGGGAGGACTCATGGAATAGTTTACTATGTCACCTAAAGAAAAACTCTTATCCCTTTTGGACACTTAAGGAACAGACTTAATAACCGACTTAATATTTAATTTTGTCCAAGAATTTAAGTAAAGGCTCAATAAAAAAATTATATATCTTTCTTACTTCCTTTTATTGGTATTCTTCTCGGCTTATACACTTTACATATATTATTCTATTGTTTTTTATTCTTATGTATTTTTGAGCAACCTCTGGAAGAAGAATTTTCTTCGGTATTAATGAAGTTTTAACTAATCTTAATAAGAACTAAGAACTACTATAAGAACTACTCCAATAAGAACTACTCTAATAAGAACTAAGAACTACTATAAGAACTACTTTAATAAGAACTAAGAACTACTATAAGAACTACTCTAATAAGAACTACTCTAATAAGAACTACTCCAATAAGAACTACTATAAGAACTACTCCAATAAGAACTACTATAAGAACTACTCCAATAAGAACTACTCTAATAAGTACTATAAGAAATACTCTAATAACAACTACCATAAGAACGACTATAATAAGAACTACGATAAGAACTACCATAAAAACTACTCTAATAAGAACTACTATAAGAACTACTCTAATAAGAACTAAGAACTATAAGAAATACTCTAACAAGAACTACTATAAGAACTACTATAAGAACTACTCTAATAAGAACTAAGAACTACTATAATAGTTCTTATTAGAAGTTCTTATATAGTTATAGTAGTTCTTATTAGAGTAGTTCTTATAGTTAGTTCTTATTAGAGTAGTTCTTATAGAGTAGTTCTTATTAGAGTAGTTCTTATTGAGTAGTTCTTATTAGTAGTTCTTATAGTTCTTATTAGAGTAGTTCTTATAGTAGTTCTTATTGGAGTAGTTCTTATTAGAGTAGTTCTTATTAGTTCTTATTATTAGTTTAGTAGTTATTAGTTCTTATTAGAGTAGTTCTTATAGTAGTTCTTATATAGTTCTTATTAGAGTAGTTCTTATAGTAGTTTAGTTCGTAGTTCTTATAGTAGTTCTTATTAGAGTAGTTCTTATAGTAGTTCTTGTAGTAGTTCTTATTAGAGTAGTTCTTATAGTAGTTCTTAGTTCTTATTAGAGTAGTTCTTATAGTAGTTCTTTCTTATTAGAGTAGTTCTTATAGTAGTTCTTATAGTAGTTCTTATTAGAGTAGTTCTTATAGTAGTTCTTATAGTAGTTCTTATTGTAGTAGTTCTTATTAGAGTAGTTCTTATAGTAGTTCTTATAGTAGTTCTTATTAGAGTAGTTCTTATAGTAGTTCTAGTTCTTATTAGAGTAGTTCTTATAGTAGTTCTTAGTTCTTATTAGAGTAGTTCTTATAGTAGTTCTTATTAGAGTAGTTCTTATAGTAGTTCTTATTAGAGTAGTTCTTATTAGTGTAGTTCTTATAGTAGTTCTTATTAGAGTAGTTCTTATAGTAGTTCTTATTAGAGTAGTTCTTATAGAGGAGTTCTTATTAGAGTAGTTCTTATAGTAGTTCTTAGTTCTTATTAGAGTAGTTCTTATAGTAGTTCTTAGTTCTTATTAGAGTAGTTCTTATAGTAGTTCTTAGTTCTTATTAGAGTAGTTCTTATAGTAGTTCTTATTAGAGTAGTTCTTATAGTAGTTCTTAGTTCTTATTAGAGTAGTTCTTATAGTAGTTCTTATTAGAGTAGTTCTTATAGTAGTTCTTAGTTCTTATTAGAGTAGTTCTTATAGTAGTTCTTAGTAGAGTAGTTCTTATTGTAGTTCTTATAGTAGTTCTTATTGGAGTAGTTCTTATTGTAGTTCTTATTGGAGTAGTTCTTATTGTAGTTCTTATAGTAGTTCTTATTAGAGGAGTTCTTATTAGAGTAGTTCTTATAGTAGTTCTTATTAGAGTAGTTCTTATTATAGTAGTTCTTATTAGAGGAGTTCTTATTAGAGTAGTTCTTATAGTAGTTCTTATTAGAGTAGTTCTTATAGTAGTTCTTATTAGAGTAGTTCTTATAGTAGTTCTTAGTTCTTATTAGAGTAGTTCTTATAGTAGTTATTATTAGAGTAGTTCTTATAGTAGTTCTTAGTTCTTATTAGAGTAGTTCTTATAGTAGTTCTTAGTAGAGTAGTTCTTATAGTAGTTCTTAGTTCTTATTAGAGTAGTTCTTATAGTAGTTCTTATTAGAGTAGTTCTTATAGTAGTTCTTATAGTAGTTCTTATTAGAGTAGTTCTTATAGTAGTTCTTGTAGTAGTTCTTATTAGAGTAGTTCTTATAGTAGTTCTTAGTTCTTATTAGAGTAGTTCTTATAGTAGTTCTTATAGTAGTTCTTATAGTAGTTCTTATTCGAGTAGTTCTTATAGTAGTTCTTAGTTCTTATTAGAGTAGTTATTATAGTAGTTCTTAGTTCTTATTAGAGTAGTTCTTATAGTAGTTCTTATAGTAGTTCTTGTAGTAGTTCTTATAGTAGTTCTTATTCGAGTAGTTCTTATAGTAGTTCTTAGTTCTTATTAGAGTAGTTCTTATAGTAGTTCTTATTGAGTAGTTCTTATAGTAGTTCTTATAGTAGTTCTTATTCGAGTAGTTCTTATAGTAGTTCTTAGTTCTTATTAGAGTAGTTCTTATAGTAGTTCTTATTTGAGTAGTTCTTATAGTAGTTCTAGTAGTTCTTATTCGAGTAGTTCTTATTGAGGTTCTTATAGTAGTTCTTATTAGAG
>PIJE02000118.1:369892-389892 GCA_002895965.2 Coryphaenoides rupestris
CTACTCTAATAAAACACAACTACTATAACAACTACTCTAATAACAACTACTATAACAACTACTCTAATAACAACTACTATAACAACTACTCTAATAACAACTACTATAACAACTACTATAACAACTACTCTAATAACAACTACTATAACAACTACTCTAATAACAACTACTATAACAACTACTCTAATAACAACTACTATAACAACTACTCTAATAACAACTACTATAACAACTAATCTAATAACAACTACTATAACAACTACTCTAATAACAACTACTATAACTACTCTAATAACAACTACTATAACAACTACTCTAATAACAACTACTATAACAACTACTCTAATAACAACTACTATAACAACTACTCTAATAACAACTACTATAACAACTAATCTAATAACAACTACTATAACAACTACTCTAATAACAACTACTATAACAACTACTCTAATAAGAACCGTGTCCGTCACTGAATCAGGTCCGCCTCCCGCTTCCGGTCCCGCTACCAAGAACGAGAACAATAACAGTAGCAATAACAGTAGCAATAACAATAACAATAACAATAACAAGAAGAACAACAAGAAGAACAATAAGAATATCTTATATCCTAACCATAATAAGAACAACTTCTATACTTCTTACTGCGTTTTGGGAAGGATGGCGAAATCTGGATGTGTTGTGGTGAGAGCTAAATATATTATATCTAGATTATACAATATATATATATTATATTCTATATTATAATATATATAATATTATATCTATAATATTATATATGACATGTTGGACTATGTTCCGTCTGAATGCCAGTAATACTTCTTAACCGAATAATGTAATATTTACACCGTTTATGTTGGTCATATTGTAATATGTTCTGTTTATTAGCACGCTTTAATGTACTGTAATATAATATGGTGTAACATGGTGTGTGGTGTAACATGGTGTAACATGGTGTGAGGTGTAACATGGTGTGTAACATGGTGTGAGGTGTAACATGGTGTAACATGGTGTAACATGGTGTGAGGTGTAACATGGTGTAACATGGTGTAACATGGTGTGAGGTGTAACATGGTGTGAGGTGTAACATGGTGTAACATGGTGTGAGGTGTAACATGGTGTGAGGTGTAACATGGTGTAACATGGTGTAACATGGTGTGAGGTGTAACATGGTGTGTGGTGTAACATGGTGTAACATGGTGTGAGGTGTAACATGGTGTGTGGTGTAACATGGTGTGTGGTGTAACATGGTGTGGTGTGTAACATGGTGTGTGGTGTAACGTGGTGTGTAACATGGTGTGTGGTGTAACGTGGTGTGTAACATGGTGTGTGGTGTAGTAACATGGTGTGAGGTGTAACATGGTGTGTGGTGTAACGTGGTGTGTAACATGGTGTGTGGTGTAGTAACATGGTGTGTGGTGTAACATGGTGTAACATGGTGTATAACTCCTCTAATAAGAACTACGATAAGAACTACTCTAATAAGAACTACTATAAGAACTACTCTAATAAGAACTCCTCTAATAAGAACTACTATAAGAACTACTCTAATAAGAACTACTATAAGAACTACTATAAGAACTACTCTAATAAGAACTAGTATAAGAACTACTATAAGAACTACTCTAATAAGAACTACTATAAGAACTACTCTAATAAGAACTACTCTAAGAACTACTATAACAACTACTCTAATAACAACTACTATAACAACTACTCTAATAACAACTACTATAACAACTACTCTAATAACAACTACTATAACAACTACTCTAATAACAACTACTCTAATAACAACTACTCTAATAACAACTACTATAACAACTACTCTAATAACAACTACTATAACAACTAATCTAATAACAACTACTATAACAACTACTCTAATAACAACTACTATAACAACTAATCTAATAACAACTACTATAACAACTACTCTAATAACAACTACTATAACAACTACTATAACAACTACTCTAATAACAACTACTATAACAACTACTCTAATAACAACTACTATAACAACTACTCTAATAACAACTACTATAACAACTAATCTAATAACAACTACTATAACAACTACTCTAATAACAACTACTATAACAACTACTCTAATAACAACTACTATAACAACTACTCTAATAACAACTACTATAACAACTACTCTAATAACAACTACTATAACAACTACTCTAATAACAACTACTATAACAACTACTCTAATAACAACTACTATAACAACTACTCTAATAACAACTACTATAACAACTACTCTAATAACAACTACTATAACAACTACTCTAATAACAACTACTATAACAACTACTCTAATAACAACTACTATAACAACTAATCTAATAACAACTACTATAACAACTAATCTAATAACAACTACTATAACAACTACTCTAATAACAACTACTATAACAACTACTCTAATAAGAACCGTGTCCGTCACTGAATCAGGTCCGCCTCCCGCTTCCGGTCCCGCTACCAAGAACGAGAACAATAACAGTAGCAATAACAGTAGCAATAACAATAACAATAACAATAACAAGAAGAACAACAAGAAGAACAATAAGAATATCTTATATCCTAACCATAATAAGAACAACTTCTATACTTCTTACTGCGTTTTGGGAAGGATGGCGAAATCTGGATGTGTTGTGGTGAGAGCTAAATATATTATATCTAGATTATACAATATATATATATTATATTCTATATTATAATATATATAATATTATATCTATAATATTATATATGACATGTTGGACTATGTTCCGTCTGAATGCCAGTAATACTTCTTAACCGAATAATGTAATATTTACACCGTTTATGTTGGTCATATTGTAATATGTTCTGTTTATTAGCACGCTTTAATGTACTGTAATATAATATGGTGTAACATGGTGTGTGGTGTAACATGGTGTAACATGGTGTGAGGTGTAACATGGTGTGTAACATGGTGTGAGGTGTAACATGGTGTAACATGGTGTAACATGGTGTGGTGTAACATGGTGTGTGGTGTAACATGGTGGTGTGTAACATGGTGTGTGGTGTAACGTGGTGTGTAACATGGTGTGTGGTGTAGTAACATGGTGTGAGGTGTAACATGGTGTGTGGTGTAACGTGGTGTGTAACATGGTGTGGGTGTAACATGGTGTGTATGGTGTGTAACATGGTGTGTGGTGGTAACATGGTGTGTGGTGTAGTAACATGGTGTGTGGTGTGTAACATGGTGTGGTGTTAACATGGTGTGTAACATGGTGTATGGTGTGTGGTGTAACATGGTGGTGTGTAACATGGTGTGTGGGTGTGTAACATGGTGTGATGGTGTAGTACATGGTGTGGTGAGGTGTGTAACATGGTGTGTGGTGTAACGTGGTGTGTAACATGGTGTGTGGTGTAGTAACATGGTGTGTGGTGTAACATGGTGTGTAACATGGTGTGAGGTGTAACATGGTGTAACATGGTGTGTGGGTGTAACATGTGTGGTGTAAATGGTGTGTAACATGGTGTGTGGTGTAGTAACATGGTGTGTGGTGTAACATGGTGTAACATGGTGTAACATGGTGTGTGGTGTAGTAACATGGTGTGTGGTGTAGGGGTGTGGAAATTTCTCGATTCTAAGATGCATCGCGATGCGGACATGTACGATTCTGCATCGATGCAGTGACAGAACATAAATCGATTATAGCCTACTAACGTTGATGTAAAAAAAAAAAAGCGCTGGCAGCGGCTATTTTCAAATGCAAACCCTATGAAGTTCAGCGCTTTTGGTCGCTCTGCTCCCAGTGCTCTGAGTTGAAAGTAGTTCAACTTTTGGAGAAGCGTCGCGCTCATCAATGTCACGTCTCTCTTGTCAGCCAATCAAAATTGAGGAGGGGGCGGGACATACGATATCAACATGTGTCAACAAAGGCGGAGGAGAACCTTATACAGGCTGTCATAGACAACCCAGTTGTACTACAGGACGCGATGTCTCTCCATTGTTTCAAATTAATTTATAATCAAAATAGACGGGATACGCTAGTGCAGGCCTGGCCAACCCGCGGCTCCCGAGCCGCATGCGGCTCTTTGCCTGGTTTCTTGCGGCTGCTTACGTTCATATTGAATTTTGTGGGTTTTTTTAGGGCTGTCAAAGTTAACGCGTTATCACAGATGTTGCGCCAAGGATGCGCAATGACGCTACAGTGAGGTGCGTGACGGGCTCCGAGTCAGCGTCTCTGGGGGGGGGGGTCCGTTGATTCGCGGTTCTGATGGGGGGGGGGGCGGGTCCGTTAATTCGCGGTTCTGATGGGGGGGGGGGGGGGGCGGGTCCGTTAATTGCGGTTTCTGATGGGGGGGAGGGGTCCGGTTCTGGATGGGGGGGGTCCGTTAATTTGCGGTTCTGATGGGAGGGGGGGGGGGGGTGCTCCGTTAATTCGTTAACTCCGTTAAACCCCCCAATTAACTAGATAAGACTATGAAAATGTTATTGCCCTGGCAGTGGCTACAAATATGTTTGGTGTGGTGTGAGAGGAAGAGATGGGAGATGTTCATGTGTGTATGATGTGGCTCTTTGCAGTAACACAGTAAAAAAAAATTGGCTCTTCGTCTCTGACTGGTTGGCCACCCCTGCGCTAGTGTGACGTCACAACGAAGGAATGTGGAAGCGCTAGAAGAAACACATGAGAAGCTCTCTGAAAAAGAGGTTGTGGTTATTGAGCTGCATCGAGATTCATCAAGATGCATCGTAGAATCGAATCGAATCGTGGACAGCTGAATCGTAATCGAATCGAATCGTGAGGCCAGTGAAGATTCACAGCTCTAGTGTGGTGTAACATGGTGTGTAACATGGTGTGTGGTGTAACATGGTGTAACATGGTGTGAGGTGTGACATGGTGTGTGGTGTAACGTGGTGTAACGTGGTGTGTAACATGGTGTGTGGTGTAGTAAAATGGTGTGTGGTGTAACATGGTGTGTAACATGGCGTGTGGTGTGTAACTTGATGTGTGGTGTAACATGGTGCCTACTTACATATGGTGTGTAACATGGTGTGTGGTGTAACATGGTGTGTGGTGTAGTAACATGGTGGGTGGTGTAACATGGTGTGTGGTGTAGTAACATGGTGGGTGGTGTAACATGGTGTGTAACATGGTGTATGGTGTGTGGTGTAGTAACATGGTGTGTAACATGGTGTATGGTGTGTGGTGTAGTAACATGGTGTGTAACATGGTGTGTGGTGTAGTAACATGGTGTGTAACATGGTGTATGGTGTGTGGTGTAGTAACATGGTGTGTGGTGCAACATGGTGTGGTGTGTAACATGGTGTAACATGGTGTGTGGTGTAACATGGTGTGTAACATGGCGTGTGGTGTGTGGTGTAGTAACATGGTGTGTAACATGGTGTATGGTGTGTGGTGTAGTAACATGGTGTGTAACATGGTGTATGGTGTGTGGTGTAGTAACATGGTGTGTGGTGCAACATGGTGTGGTGTGTAACATGGTGTAACATGGTGTGTGGTGTAACATGGTGTGTAACATGGCGTGTGGTGTGTAACATGATGTGTGGTGTAACATGGTGCCTACTTACACATGGTGTGTAACATGGTGTGTGGTGTAACATGGTGTGTGGTGTAGTAACATGGTGTGTGGTGTTGTAACATGGTGTGTGGTGTAACATGGTGTGTGGTGTAGTAACATGGTGTGTGGTGTTGTAACATGGTGTGTGGTGTAACATGGTGTGTGGTGTAGTAACATGGTGGGAGGTGTAACATGGTGTGTAACATGGTGTAGTAACATGGTGTGTGGTGTTGTAACATGGTGTGTGGTGTAGTAACATGGTGTGTGGTGTAGTAACATGGTGGGTGGTGTAACATGGTTGGTGTAACATGGTGTATGGTGTGTGGTGTAGTAATATGGTGTGTAACATGGTGTGTGGTGTAGTAACATGGTGTGTAACATGGTGTATGGTGTGTGGTGTAGTAACATGGTGTGTAACATGGTGTATGGTGTGTGGTGTAGTAACATGGTGTGTGGTGCAACATGGTGGGTGGTGTAACATGGTGTGTAACTTGGTGTGTGGTGTAACATGGTGTAACATGGTGTGAGGTGTAACATGGTGTGTGGTGTAACGTGGTGTGTAACATGGTGTGTGGTGTAGTAAAATGGTGTGACATGGTGTAACATGGCGTAACGTGGTGTAACATGTGTAACGTGGCGTAACGTGGCGTAACGTGGTGTAACATGTGTAACGTGGCGTAACGTGGTGTAACGTGGCGTAACATGTGTAACGTGGTGTAACATGGCGTAACGTGGTGTAACATGGCGTAACGTGGTGTAACGTGGCGTAACGTGGCGTAACGTGGCGTAACGTGGCGTAACGTGGCGTAACGTGGTGTAACATGTGTAACGTGGCGTAACGTGGTGTAACATGTGTAACGTGGCGTAACGTGGTGTAACATGGTGTAACATGGTGTAACGTGGTGTAACATGGTGTAACATGGCGTAACGTGGTGTAACATGGCGTAACATGGTGTAACATGGTGTAACGTGGTGTAACATGGTTTGTGGTCCCCAGCTGGGCTCAGGGTCTGACCATGCATGAGGCCGACAGCCACCAGGACTACATAAAGATGGTGACCGACATGATTCTGCTCTGTGGCACCCTGGCTCTGTCCCTCTCCTTCTGGGTGCTATCCATCCTCATCAGTGCCTACTCTGGTACACACCCACACACACACACGCACGTGCACAGTAGCAGTATGTGTAGTATTCTAGTGGATACATTTAGTGTATATCTGTGAATGGTCAATACAGTTTAATGCTATCTATCAGTAAGGCCAGTATATATCCGGGTTGTGTGTATACACCAGGCTATATAGTGCATCTGGAGTGTGTATACATCATAGTGTATCTATGGATGTATCTGGTTATGTGTCCATCCTCCAACTGTACATTTCCATTCTGTTATTTCAGGAACTCTGTCCCCTGTGTCGCCGTGGCGATGGCTGCTGTCTCTCCTGGTTCCTCTGGTGCTGTCCGTCAGAGCCGTGAAGAGGCGGAGCTTAGACTGGACCGGAGCACTGGGAGGTGAGCTCCCATTGGTCGGGAACACACAGTCCAACCCTTGTTCACAGGGCTTCTTAGGAAGCAGTGAATGGTTCCTGGTTCCTAGTAAACCAGCGGTGAGTGTGTAGGGACTGTGTAGGAGTGTGTCTCCTATACTGGGAGGACCCACCGTGCTAATAATGTGTGCTGGGATATGCGCCCCCCCGTCACGCCACAGTGGTACGTCTGTGGTCAGGCCTGGGCAGCTGCCCCCTGCAGGCTACTAGCTGTACTGTAGCTGACTCTCTGTTCCCAACAAGCTGCTGCAGGGTTCCCCTTCTGTCCCAGGGCTTCACGCTTAGGGCTAACTCTCTGTTTACTAAGAGACCCTCAATCTTACTTAGTTAATAACTCATTACTTACTAAAAGTGACTAAAAGCTAATAGGGGCAGGTCAGTATGCTAATAGGGGCAGGTTAGTATGCTAATAGGGGCAGGTTAGTATGCTAATAGGGGCAGACTGGCCAGAGGAGAGAGCTGCTGAGTCTGCTGTCGTGAGAATATTAAACAAACTGTTGTGTCCTGTGTGTACCTGAGAGATGGTGCAAAGTGGGGCTATATCACATGACTCGCTGCTCTGATGGGGTGCAGGGTGTTGTCAGCATTCTGATCCCCACCCTTTGTTGACAGCCCCTGGAAATCAGAGATGAGGTTCCAGACTGATATGATCTGTGAACCGGCAATGTCAGGCATGAATACTGGGTTGTCCAAAACGTTTTCTTGGAACCGAGTACAGAAGGCTGTCTGTCCTGGGTGTGGGCGGAGCCTGAACTGTCTCACGTCACACGGATCATCTGACAGATTGTGCCAAAACATTTTCATGGGTTTGTGTTGAAGAATCCAGATCGATCTTTACAAAGAAGGCTTTTACTAAGTTAGGGCCTGCCCCCTGATGCACCCCCTTACAGCCTGCTCACAAGACTAATATGATACGATACTGATGCTAGATGCTGTATTAATGATACTGATGATAGATGCTGTATTAATATGATAGTGATGCTAGATGCTGTATTAATGATACTGATGCTAGATGCTGTATTAATATGATAGTGATGCTAGATGCTGTATTAATGATACTGATGCTAGATGCTGTATTAATATGATAGTGATGCTAGATGCTGTATTAATGATACTGATGCTAGATGCTGTATTAATATGATAGTGATGCTAGATGCTGTATTAATATGATAGTGATGCTAGATGCTGTATTAATATGATAGTGATGCTAGATGCTGTATTAATGATACTGATGCTAGATGCTGTATTAATATGATAGTGATGCTAGATGCTGTATTAATATGATAGTGATGCTAGATGCTGTATTAATGATACTGATGCTAGATGCTGTATTAATATGATAGTGATGCTAGATGCTGTATTAATATGATAGTGATGCTAGATGCTGTATTAATGATACTGATGATAGATGCTGTATTAATATGATAGTGATGCTAGATGCTGTATTAATATAGTGATGCTAGATGCTGTATTAATGATATTGATGCTAGATGCTGTATTAATATGATAGTGATGCTAGATGCTGTATTAATGATACTGATGCTAGATGCTGTATTAATATGATAGTGATGCTAGATGCTGTATTAATATAGTGATGCTAGATGCTGTATTAATGATACTGATGCTAGATGCTGTATTAATATGATACTGATGCTAGATGCTGTATTAATATGATACTGATGCTAGATGCTGTATTAATGATACTGATGCTAGATGCTGTATTAATATGATACAGTAACATGATGCAGAAATGTAATATAATTGTTATTGCAGCCATGCTGGTGGGCTTTGTGTTGTCCATGGCCAACCTGAGCTTCTTCTGCTCGCTACTCTTCTTCTTCTACTCCTCGTCTCGACTCACCCGCTGGGGGGGCGGAGCCAAGAGGAAGATCGACGCTGACTATAAGGAAGGTAGGTCAGGGGGCGGGGCTTATTGATACAACTTTACAAGACTTTCTACTGGGTGTGTCCAGTGATACTCTGTACTAGTTTATAAAACACTGGTATATAGAGAGACAGTAAAACACTGGTATATAGACACAGTAAAACACTGGTTTAGTAAAACACTGATATATAGACAGACAGTAAAACACTGGTATAGTAAAACACTGGTATTTAGACAGGCTGGTTTATTTCTCTCTGTCTCTCTCTTTCTCCCAGGAGGCCAGAGGAACTGGGTGCAAGTGTTTTGTAATGGAGGCATCCCCACTGAGCTAGCGCTGCTCTACATGATAGAGGTACAGAGATGGCAGGTGATAATGGTGATAATGGCAGCTGACCAACCTCTTCTAGGTGCAACAGCGCCACCTTCTGGAGTCCATAAATAGTGTCATAAGATAAGATAAGTTGGAACTGTATTAATCCCGAAGGAAATTCTTGTGCCAGGTTGCATAGCAATACAATAAAACAAATTCATCCCATGTGACCTGGCCTGAGGTGGTCTCAGGTGAATAACGTACCATGTTGTGACCTGGTCTGAGGTGGTCTCAGGTGAATAACGTACCATGTTGTGACCTGGTCTGAGGTGGTCTCAGGTGAATAACGTACCATGTTGTGACCTGGTCTGAGGTGGTCTCAGGTGAATAACGTACCATGTTGTGACCTGGTCTGAGGTGGTCTCAGGTGAATAACGTACCATGTTGTGACCTGGTCTGAGGTGGTCTCAGGTGAATAACGTACCATGTTGTGACCTGGCCTGAGGTGGTCTCAGGTGAATAACGTACCATGTTGTGACCTGGTCTGAGGTGGTCTCAGGTGAATAACGTACCATGTTGTGACCTGGTCTGAGGTGGTCTCAGGTGAATAACGTACCATGTTGTGACCTGGTCTGAGGTGGTCTCAGGTGAATAACGTACCATGTTGTGACCTGGTCTGAGGTGGTCTCAGGGGAATAACGTACCATGTTGTGACCTGGTCTCAGGTGAATAACGTACCATGTGACCTGGTCTGAGGTGGTCTCAGGTGGTAACGTACCATGTGAGCTGGCCTGAGGTGGTCTCAGGTGGTAACGTACCATGTGACCTGGTCTGTGTCAGGCGGGTCCAGGGGAGGTCCCGGTGGACTTCAGCCAGCACTACTCGGCCTCCTGGATGTGTCTGGCTCTGCTGGGAGCTCTGGCCTGCAGCACCGGGGACACCTGGGCCTCAGAGGTGGGGCCCGTCCTCAGCCAATCACCACCCAGACTCATCACCACCTGGGAGGAAGTCCCCGCAGGTGAGCCGTGTGACCACCCAGGATTGCCTTAGCTCACATGGTTCACATGGCTAACCTGCTCCTCTCCTCAGGTACTAACGGGGGCGTGACAACCGTAGGATTGGTTGCCAGCTTCCTTGGTGGGCTTGCCGTGGGCGGGGCTTACTTTGTAAGCCAGCTGCTATTTGTCAACGACTTGCACCTGGCCAATCCACAGTGGCCAATCATAGTGTACGGGGGCGTGGCCGGTTTACTGGGCTCCCTGCTGGACTCCTTCCTGGGAGCAAACATGCAATATTCAGGTAGGAGCTAACTGCTAACACAAGCACTTTAATGCTAACATACAGGACACAGGTTTGAGCAGTCCGCTAACGTGTGTGTGTGTGTGTGTGTGTGTGTGTGTAGGCTTTGACAGCAGCGTGGGGAAGGTGGTCAGCTATGAGTCTGTGACCACCAGACACATCAGTGGGAAGCCCATCCTGGACAACAACACTGTGAACCTATTCTCCTCCCTGCTGGTCGCCCTCATCCTGCCTGGCCTGGCCTGGGGCGCCTGGCCCCACTAGACCCCCACCCTGCAGACTATACAACTCCACCCTGCACCCTCCAGACCTCCACCACCCTGCACCCTCCAGACCTCCCCCCTGCAGACTATAGACCTCCTCCACCCTGCAGACTGCAGACCTCCACCCTGCACCCTCCAGACCTCCACCGTCCTTTTGTGTTCTCATGTGACCCTCAACTCACACCTCAAATCATTTCACTTGATAAAAATCTGAGTCAGACTGTCTGCTGCTCATCGCCATCGAAACCCAACAACAGTCAGTCAGGTGTGAAGACAGTGCTGGGCAGGGCTAACGGTCCTAGAGCTGTGATCTGATTGGTGGCGGTGGCGGTTGGCCTGCTGCTGATTGGCTACCGGCCCCAAGTGTGTTTTTGAGATGCAAGATTTACAGGAAAAAAATATGTGTCTGGTAATGAAATGTTGGGGTTGATTTGTTGACTGTGTGCTTGCTTTCTATATTATAAGTTGTCATTGCTTATAATCTTGCATTTGTTTTGTAATTCATCTTTTTAGAGCTATGGGGAAACTTCTTTATCCACCAACGCACCACTGGGATGCACGGTTATACAACCAACTCACTTAAGTCAAATAAAAAGGTTTTTCTGGCCATATATTCTTATCTTCAGGTACCACAGTGATATATTGCTGCCTCTCCTTCAACAAATGTACTCTTTGTAAGTCGCTTTGGATAAAAGCGTCTGCCAAATGCCCTAAATGTAAATGTAAATGTAAATATACAGCGGGTAAAATAAGTATTGAACACGTCACCATTTTTCTCAGTAAATATATTTCTAAAGGTGCCATTGACATGACATTTTCACCAGATGTCGGTAACAACCCACGTAATCCACACATGCAAAGAAGTCAAACAATAGATGTCCATAAATTAAGTTATGTGAAATGACAGAGAAAACACATGAAGAAAGGAAGGTGCAAAAAGGCATGGAAAGCCAAGACACCAGCTGAAATCTATCAGTAAGTAAAAAGCAATCCTGCCCCTTGTCAGTGTGCAAATTAATATCAGCTGGTTCAGTCCCAACTGATGTCCTATAAAAAGGTGTCTCCTTACCAAGGTCACACGATGGGTAAAAGCAAAGAGCTCTCGCAAGACCTTCGCAACCTTATTGTTGCAAAACATACTGATGGCTGTTGGTTACAGAAGGATTTCCAAACTTCTGAATGTTCCAGTGAGCACTGTTGGGGCCATAATCTGGAAGTGGAAAGAACATAATTTCACCATAAACCGGCCACGACCGGGTGCTCCTCGCAGGATTTTTGACAGAGTGAAAAGAATTATCAGAAGAGTTGTCCAAGAGCCAAGGACCACTTGTGGAGAACTTCAGAAAGACCTGGAATTAGCAGGTACAATTGTTTCAAAGAAAACAATAAGTAATGCATTCAACCGCCATGGCCTGTATGCACGCTCACCACGCAAGACTCCATTGCTGAAGAAAAGGCATGTTAAAGCGCCTTTAAAGTTTGCTGCACAACATTTAGACAAGCCTGTGAAATACTGGGAGAATATAGTCTGGTCAGATGAGACAAATTTTGGATGCCATAATACACACCATGTTTGGAGGTCAAATGGCACTGCACATCACCCCAAAAACACCATACCAACAGTGAAGTTTGGAGGTGGGAACATCATGGTGTGGGGCTGTTTTTCAGCAAACTTCACATAATTGAAGGAAGGATGAATGGAAAAATGTACCTTGACATTCTTGGTAAAAAATCTGTTGCCATCTACCAGGATGATGAAGATGAAATGAGGGGGGTCATTTCAGCAAGACAATGATCCCAAACACACAGCCAAGGAAACTCAATTGGTTTCAGAGAAAGAAAATAAAGCTGCTAGAATGACCCAGCCAATCACCTGGCTTCAATCCAACAGAAAATCTATGGAAAGAACTAAAGATCAGAGTTCATAGAACCTTCAAGATTTGAAGACTTTGTGTGGAAGAATGGGCCAAAATCACACCTGAGCAATGCATGCGACTAGTTTCTCCATACAGGAGGCGTCTTGAAGCTGTCATTACCAACAAAGGCTTTTGTACGAAGTATTAAATACATTTCAGTAAGCATGTTCAATACTTTTTTCCTGTGTCATTCCATTTTATTACACATAACTTAATTTCTGAACTCATTTGTTTTGATTTCTTTATGTATGGATTACTTGGGTTGTTACTGACATCTGGTGAAAATGTCATGTCAATAGCACCTTTGGAAATATATTTACTGAGAAAAATGGTGACGTGTTCAATACTTATTTTACCCGCTGTATATAGGTAGATATTTAGGATGTGTGTGTTAACTAAACTTTGCTCTAATGGTAGGCTGCCCACGAGGTGGCGATTTTACAGCATGATGGGTTAGATGACTAAACTTCGTTTATTCTGAACTATATATTCTAACCAACTAAGTTGTGAACTATAACTTTCTGAACTATATATTCTAACCAACTAACAACTATAACCTGGTGTAGTCACACAGCTTCCTGTTGGAGAGGTGCACCAGTTAAATGTGTCCGTGCAGTGTCACACAGCTTCCTGTTGGAGAGGTGCACCAGCTACATGTGTCCGTGCGGTGTCACACAGCTTCCTGTTGGAGAGGTGCACCAGCTACATGTCTCCGTGCGGTGTCACACAGCTTCCTGTTGGAGAGGTGCACCAGCTACATGTGTCCGAGCGGTGTCACACAGCTTCCTGTTGGAGAGGTGCACCAGCTACATGTGTCCGAGCACAACACAGAGCTTCAGCATAGTTCCTGCCTCATGAATACTAATATAATATAATAACATTTCCTCAGGGATCAGGGTGTCAAGTCGCTTTATGTTGTTTGGGTTAAGTCAAGTAAATACCTGCTCGACCAGAGATTTTTCATTTCGGTTAAATGTTTAAATAACAGACGTTTACAGGATATGAAACACATTTAAATGGTTTAGGAATGGAATGTCTGATTATGTACGTGACTCAACAAGTACACACACACACACCCCCTAGTGTACAGTTGACAGGAGCCTTGGACGTGTTCTGACATGAGGCCACGTTTAGAGCTCTGAACATGTGTAATTAATTTAAAACCAACCATAAGAACTAACATGAAGTGAGTGTTGATATTAACATTTTAATTGTATTGAACAGAATAGAACCCTAACCCCACCACGATGATGACCTCATTGCCTCCAGCCATTCTTCTGTTGACACCGTAAATGGTGCCTTATGCGTGCATTGTCTGTGTCCTGTTTGGGCTCTCCTGTACCGACCACTTTCTACAGGTATTAGTCTGCACCTTGTTTGTGTATTTTCTTTGTGGATCAGATTTAGCGGCAGGGGATGGTGTTACCAGGGACTTGGGACAAGGAATGGTGGTGTGTTGGTACAGGGCTCAGCGTGGGAGGCTTTGGTAAAAGCCGTCTTTGGTGGAACGGCAAGTCTGGTATCCTCCTTTAACCATGACTGTTGTGGACACTTTGTAATTGCTGATGAATAATACACTATTACCTCCTCATCTATCCACATTTAACTGATACAATTCATCCTGTACAACTTCAGAATATGAAGAGCACATATCAAAAGCCACCGTATTACCGTACCTTAGAGGTCATACAACTTCTGTCTGGGAGCGGGCCGGGTTCCAACATCAATACAAAATCTAAAAACCCTCATAGTAGGCCTAACCCAAAATCCGTACACTACCAGTCCACACAAACCAAACAGAAAGGGTGGAGTGAGCTGAGGCCAGTTGTGCAAAACAGCAACAGGTGAACCTACAAAGGGAGGACAAGTCAACAAGGCTCACCATGCAGTCTACTAAAATGAGACATCTCTGCAGTTCTTGTGAGCCTACTCAACACCTCTGTTAAGGCTGCATTAAAATAAGGCTGAGACCACATCGATTTATCGATAACTGCGTGAAATCGATAAGTGGCGTCACATCGATTTTTTGTGCATGTGTAAAAAAATAAAAAAAGTTTAAAATACTTTTTTCTTACAAAATAAATAAATAATTCTTTGACGTTAGTTCGTGCGGGTGTGTGTGTGTCACGTGCACTCACTGTAGTTTTCATAGTAGGCACCCTTGGTTGCGCTACTAAAACAGAACGGGAAGAGAGATAATAGCTTTAATGACTAGATTGCGAGACCGGAAGAGGGCGGGGAATGAGTGGTGAGATGTTTGTGTGTGTAGGTGTATGCGTGTGTGTAGGTGTATGTGTGTGTAGGTGTATGCGTATGGAAGGCCATCATATATGCGTGCGCCAGCAATCAGTGCCGTCAGTGACGGTGCCGCTCCGTCACAGCGATGGAAAAAAATAAATTAAAAGCGACTATTTAAGAAAGCTGTTGTCATGTCCGCCGAGTTTATGTTTGATTGTAGCCTATAAGCTAATAATAATTTCTATGATAGGCCGAACCATGAAGCAATAAACGAAGCTGTTTACTGTTTAGTTTCACATGTGTTTAGTCGTGGCTCTTTGTCGCCCCCTCTGGTGAAAATGAGACTACATGATGATGACTACATTGTGAATACTGAAGTGCTGAAAATGCGTTCTGTTTTCAATTAAAATAATAAAAAAAGATATTTATCGATAATTTTGTCCCGATTTATCGATTCTTCAAAATGGCATATCGTTTCAGCCTTACATTAAAATACTGGATCTCTCAATGTGGGCAGGGCAACAAATGGGCTCTGTAATGTCTAAAACAAAGCAAAAACAAGATGCAATTAAACCATGTACTATAAAAGAAGACCTACCAGCCAGCCAGCCAGCCAGCCAGCCACAACCCAGACACAGTAAAGGAGCCAAATATGTGGGCACAAGCCCACAGGTGCCTTATATAACCTCACCCTGATTAGGTAATTGGTTGGGGGAGGAGTCTGGCTTGGGCACCATTCCCCACCACATTATAACAAATAGCATTATAACATTATAACAATAGGACATATCTTATATCTGGATTTGTCGGATCATGGTAAACGTAGGACTGTCTGCAACATGACCAATGGTTGACTATGATTTGTTTTAATCTTTGGTGAACAACAAACAAGCAAAGCTGATGTTTATGATGGATCATTGTAAGTCGCTTTGGATAAAAGCGTCTGACAAATGCCCTAAATGTAAATGTAAATGTGATATGAAGTCAATAGATTAACCACCAAGTGACTCCAAGTTAATAATCATGAGCAGGCTACAGCCTTTCTATTGATATATTATTAAAGTATGATTAATACTCTTTTATACTCTTATCTTATCTGGGTTTTATCTTATCTGCTCGGTCATAAACGTGACTTATGACGGCCCTTCCACACGTACGTCTATTATAACCTACGATAATACACTTACATAAACACGTCCTGTGTTAAATAATGTATATTAAACCATGGATTATTGATAACATATATTATATTTATACTGCATTGGTCTGACATCAGGTCTGTAAGCCCCGCCCCCTGCCACCGGACGTCATGACGTCGGCAGTGACGTGCTGACGTGCTGACGCGATGCCCCGCCCCCCGAGATCCGAAGTCATCGGATTCTTAAATAATAAAATAGAGTCGTTATTAAAGGTCTCTACTGCTGTCTTTGCTGTGTCTCCACTGTTGGTCCAGCAGCATCAGCTCTGAGGTAAGCTCATGTTGTCGTTTACTACCAAATATCAGCATCACAATAATAATAACAATGACCTTTCTATTAATCAGCAGACAGACATAACTTCTCTAATGTGTTCTCTACTGTATTCTCCACTGTGTTCTCTACTGTGTTCTCTACTGGGTTCTCTACTGGGTTCTCCACTGTGTTCTCCACTGGGTTCTCTACTGTGTTCGCCACTGGGTTCTCTGCTGTGTTCGCTACTGGGTTCTCCACTGTGTTCTCCACTGGGTTCTCTACTGTGTTCTCCACTGGGTTCTCTACTGGGTTCTCCACTGTGTTCTCCACTGGGTTCTCTACTGGGTTCTCCACTGTGTTCTCCACTGGGTTCTCTACTGGGTTCTCTACTGGGTTTTCTACTGTTCTCTTTCAAACTTACTTTGAGCACAGACACATAAATCAATGTCTGATTCTCCTTCCTCCTAACCTCCTACAACCTCAAAGTGCTGTTTCTGTCCTGATCTGCTGTGTATCCATGTTACATGGATACACATCCATTATACATGTTAGTATCTGCGGTGCATCTATATTATTACATGTTAGTATCTGCTGTGTATCCATGTTACTACATGTTACTATCTGCTGTGCATCTATATTATTACATGTTAGTATCTGCTGTGTATCCATGTTACTACATGTTACTATCTGCTGTGCATCTATATTATTACATGTTACTATCTGCTGTGCATCTATATTATTACATGTTAGGATCTGCTGTGCATCTATATTATTACATGTTAGGATCTGCTGTGCATCTATATTATTACATGTTAGGATCTGCTGTGCATCTATATTATTACATGTCAGGCTCTATATTATATGTTGCTCAGTGATATATCGTATTCCCAGAGGAATGAGAGTGGGCTGTCCAGAGGACGCAGAGGAAGCTGCCATCTGGACCTCAGCTGATCTCAGTGCTTCGTCTCTCAAGTCCAAGGACTCCCAACCATGGATGAGGAAGGGGACGTGGCCACTGATGATGAAGCCCTGCCCACATATATTGTGACACGCCCGGTGCTCAACGAAGAGCAACTCCAAGCAGGGCTCCTCCACCACCGCAAGAGGAGAGAGACCTCCTTCACACACACACTGGCCCAGAAACTAAGGTTACACACACACATCCACCCTCCATGCTCCTTAATGACCTGTCTCTGTACTGTCTAACCCCTACCTGCTCCTTACTGACCTGACTCTGTACTGTCTAACATCTACCTGCTCCTTAATGACCTGTCTCTGTACTGTCTAACCCCTCCCTGCTCCTTAATCACCCGACTCTGAAGCCCTACTACTACTCAGTGCCTAGAAAGCAAACAGTAAAACCTTGTAATCTCTGTTAATGATTAGTCAAACCGGCTTCTGTTGTGTGAATGAGCTCCCGGCCAGACGGTAACCAGCTGACCTCTGACCTCCAGGTGTTCATCTGAGTGTGCCCGGTCGGCAGCACTGGGCTTCCTGCCCATCCTGTCATGGCTGCCCTCCTACCCGCTGCGCTCCTTCCTGTTCCACGACGTCGTGTCGGGCCTCAGCACTGGGGTGGTGCAACTACCGCAGGGTCAGGACCCCACCACCCTAACCCCATCTTAACCCCACCCTAACCCCACCCTAACCCCACCCGAACACACACCCTAACACACACCCTAACACACACCCTAACACATACACTAACACACACACTAACACACACACTAACACACACACAAACACATATCGTAACACACACACACACTAACACACACCCTAACACACACCCTAACACACACCCTAACACACACCCTAACACACACACTAACACACACACTAACACACACTAACACACACTAACCCCACCAGCTCCTGAATGACGTGTATCTGAACTCCCAGTGACCTGCAGGCCATGGGATCCACAGTCCGTGAGAAGTGTGTGTGCAGAGCAGGGACAGCGTCAGTCTGTCTGCAGGTTGTACAGTGAGAGGGGAGGGGGGAGGGGGAGAGGGGAGGGGGGTCGGTCAACAAAGACTTGACCAAGAGGAAGGTTCAAACTTCTGTTTACTCAACTCTGTTGTACAGTGAGTACAGTGAGTAAGTTTATATACACAAGGGCTCAGAGTCACACTGTGTGTGTGTGTGTGGTGTGTGTGTGTGTGTGTGTGTGTGTGTGTGTGTGTGTGTGTGTGTGTGTGTGTGTGTGTGTGTGTGTGTGTGTGTGTGTGTGTGGTGTTGTGTGTGTGTGTGTGTGTGTGCAGGGCTAGCCTATGCCATGCTGGCAGCGGTGCCGGCGGTGTACGGTCTCTACTCGTCCTTCTACCCCGTCTTCCTCTACACCTTCTTTGGGACGTCCAGACACATCTCTGTAGGTGAGCTCCAGAGGTCAGGGGTCAGAGGTCAGCCAAGTTGTCTTGGTTACCAAGGATACAGCAAGCCATCCTAACAGGAAGTGTTTAAGAGGTGAACTACCCTGATTGGGGTGTTATCTAGCATTAAAGATAACACCACAAGGTGTTATCTTTAATGCTGCGTCTTTGTTTGGTTTGGTTTGCTCTTTATCCTTATCACAACTACAGTCTGAAACCACCCCAGAACCACACAAGAAGCATTATGAAACACCATGACAGTTCCTTCCTGTTTCCACACATCCTGTTCATATCAGTTCCTGTGCAAGATGTGGGAGAAATATGAGCAATAAAGTAGAGATCTTGACAACCAGGAATGTCTTAGGAGGTTTTTGTCTACTTTTTTACACATACATATAGACTATCCAGAGGTAACAGGTGATGAGACTGTCCAGAGGTAACAGGTGATTAGACTGTCCAGAGGTAACAGGTGATTAGACTGTGTCTTCCATGTGACCTTCCCCCCTCAGGGACGTTTGCGGTGATGAGTCTGATGATCGGGGGAGTGGTGGTACGCGAGGCACCAGACGCCATGTTCCCGGCCACCAACAGCAGCAACAGCTCCACCGTGGACCTGGAGGCCCGCGACGCACACAGGGTGCAGGTGGCTGTAGCTCTCACTACGCTGGTGGGCCTCATACAGGTCAGAACCCTAGCCCTGACCCCTGACCCCATACAGGTCAGAACCCTAACCCTGACCCCATCTAGGTCAGACCCCTATCCCTGACCCTATACAGGTCAAAACCCTAGCCCTGACCCCATACACGTCAGAACCCTAGCCCCCATCTCTGACCCCTGACCCCATCCAGGTCAGACCCCTAGCCCTGACCCCTGAGCCCATACATGTCAGAACCCTAGCCCTAACTCCATACAGGTCAGAACCCTAGCCCTGACCCCTGACCCCATACAGATCAGAACCCTAGCCCTGACCTCTGACTCCTGACCCCATACAGGTCAGAACCCTAGCCCTGACCCCTGACCTCATTCAGGTCAGAGCCCTAACCCTGACCCCATACAGGTCAGAACCCTTGCCCTGACCCCTGACCCCATACAGGTCAGAACCCTAGCCCTGACCCCTGACCTCATACAGGCCAGTACGCTGACCCTGACCCCTG
>PIJE02000118.1:394892-400183 GCA_002895965.2 Coryphaenoides rupestris
AAGACAGGCCTAGCTATACAGGAAGTTAGCAAACTGTTCCCTCAAGACAGGCCCAGGTATACAGGAAGGTAGCTAACGGTTTCCTGTTAAGTTTAGGTAGGCTGAGGTTTCGAGTTAGGGATGGTTGGCTTCATTGTGGGAAGGCTTTGGGGTTAGTTTGTGTCTAGGGTTAGGGTGACTTGTTAATCGTGTGTTTTATTGTGTTTCTGCAGATGATCAAGGACTGTGCAGCCGTGGACATCCAGGTTTTAATCGCTGGATGCAACAGTAAGCACCTATCAATCACTCTACTACGATGGTAGCAGCTCCCGGCCACCTGAATGCGAGGTCAGGCTTTTATTGCCCCAATGTAGGACTCTCTGGGGCATTTGGATAATTACTAGGGCTATTGTATTAAATATTGACTAATACCTTGTCAGTTTTCATAACAGACCAATATTCAAGGGCTCCAATGAATAACTAATTCTGAGTACATTTCTGAGTACATCTCTATTTTATGGGGTGTTTCAAAGCCCCGCCCATCCCCACTGCTTTTAGGGGCAAGAAGTTCCAAGCCCCTTTAACCCTAAACGAATGAGTGCATTAGTCAACATGTTGTACAGTCTGAACCCATCTCTACATGTAGAGGACGGATGGAGAGATGTGAGCTTGGGAAGCACCAACCCACGATAAACAAGTGACCCCTGACCCCACAGGAACACTGCTGTCTCAGCTGGAGACCCTGCAGTTCTTCAGCGGGGTCGTGACCCCCAACATCATGTTCCCCACCATCCACGATGCCGTGTTGCACAGCCGACGCCCCGGTGCCAGCCAATCACAGCCCACCCCGCCCCCGAATGGCGTGATGGGTGCCAGCCAATGACGGAGTCTGGTGGAGGACTTCAGGAGCGCTTGTTACTGTGGTGTGTTTGTTAAAGACAAGCTGGCCCAGGGGGGAGGGGCTTAGTATCCTCAGGTGGGAGGGGCCTCTACTCGGGGCTTCAATGACGGAAATGAACAAAATACAAAAACTCATTAGTGGACGTTACAAGATGTTAATTTTCCTACTGAAAACAGGTATTTAAGTGATTTTTTAGGTTGACACTGTCGTTACAAAATGTCTAAGTCAACCGTCACATTTACCACTCTAACTGGTAAAATGCTGTGTGTGTGTGCGATGTCGAGCGAGACGTTCCGTTTTCTGCTCAATGTTACATGATTTTCGTTTGACAAAGGAATTAAAATATTTTACACGACATCTGTGAATATCATGATTCAGAGCCAATCTGTGGAATAATCTTTATTAGTTTTTTCGATCAACAATCAAAACAGAACAAGGTTTGCGGTGCGGAGACAGAAGGAGGCGGTGCTAGTTGTAGGTCATGTATCTGGGCGTGGCGCTGAACTTGGCGTAGGACTTGATGACCTTGTTGACGGCCTCCAGGAAGTCCTTCTCCGTGGCGATCTTCCGGCGCGCCCGGATGGCGAACATTCCCGCCTCCGTGCACACACTGCGGATCTCCGCGCCTGAAACCACACGGACGTCGTCACGCCAACGCCACATTCAGGTCGAGCGAGGCAGTCAACGTGCAACTACTCTCACTCTGACGCTCATGTTGGATAACGAGAGGTCTATCACCCAGCAGTTTATTCAGCCTCTAAACAGGAAAGCCTGTAGGACCCCCAGGCCTACCTGTGCTGCTCTGGGGTCAGGGTTCATCCTACGTGTGCTGCTCGGTGGTCAGGGGTCACCCTACGTGTGCTGGTCAGGGGTCATCCTACCTGTGCTGCTCGTGGTCAGGGGTCACCCTACGTGTGCTGGTCAGGGGTCATCCTACCTGTGCTGCTCGGTGGTCAGGGGTCACCCTACGTGTGCTGCTCTGGGCGTCAGGGGTCATGCCTACCTGTGCTGCTCTGGGGTCAGGGGTCATCCTACCTGTGCTGGTCAGGGTCATCCTACCTGTGCTGGTCAGGGGGTCATCCTACCTGGTGCTGGTCAGGGGTCATCCTACCTGTGCTGCTCTGGGGTCATACTACCTGTGCTGCTCAGGGGTCAGGGGTCATCCTACCTGTGCTGTTGGGACAGAGGCGGGCCAGCAGCTCAAAGCGGATTGTCTCTCTCCACACTCATGGAACGCGCGTGGATCTTGAAGATGTGTGTGCGTCCCTGCAGACCACACATGGAACACATGACAGTTATCACCCCAAACTACCGTTGCCCTGGTAACCAGCCGCTAACTAGCATGTGCCCCCGGTAACCCACCACTGCCCCCGGGTAAACAGCCCTAATTAGCGTTGCCCCCGGTCACCACTACTGCCCCTGGTAGATCAGCCCTAACGAGCGTTTGCCCCCGGTAACCACCACTGCCCCCAGTAACTTAGCACAAGACTTGTTGCCCCCGGCCATCCACCCACCTAGGACCCCGGTAAACCAGCCCTAACTAGCGTTGCCCCCGGTAAACCACCACTGCCCCGGTAACTAGCACAGACTTCTGTTGCCCCCGGCATCCACCACTACCCCCGGTAACCAGCCCAGACTAGCGTTGCCCCGGTAACCAGCCTATACTATCGTTGACCCCGGTAACCAGCGCCCACCTCCAGGTCCGGGAGGCTGAACTCGATCTTGCGGTCCAGGCGTCCAGGTCTCATGAGGGCTGGGTCCAGGGTGTCGGGCCGGTTTGGTGGCCATCAGGACCTTGATGTTTCCCCGCGGGTCAAAGCCGTCCAGCTGGTTGATGAGCTCCAGCATGGTGCGCTGGACCTCGTTGTCCCCCCCGGCACCATCGTCAAAACGGGCTCCTGGTGGACACACACGGACACACAGCACGGTCTACACCTGGTCTGGTCTCTGGTCTGGATGGTCTCTGGTCTAGACGTGGTCTGGTCTCTGGTCTAGACGTGGGTTCTTACCTCCGATGGCGTCGATCTCGTCGAAGAAGATGAGGCAGGCCTTCTTGGTGCGAGCCATCTCAAACAGCTCCCTCACCATGCGGGCGCCCTGCACACACACACACACAGAGCAGGGTAGGACTGGCCTTCCCCCGGAGCGGGGAGACTCAGGGGGGCGGGGGGGGGGGGGGGGACACTCACCTCTCCCACGTACTTCTGGACCAGCTCTGACCCGATGACCCTGATGAAGCAGGCGTCGGTCCGGTTGGCCACAGCGCGGGCACACAGGGTCTTCCCGGTGCCGGGCGGCCCGAACAGCAGCACCCCTTTAGGGGGCTCGATGCCCAGGTTGACAAACCTCTCGGGCTGCAGGGGAGACGGGGGGGAGACGGTCACCACCAGGACGCTTGGTGTCCATTAATACTGTTGTCACCAAGAGACACCCCTTCTACAGACAGAAGGCCTCTGGTTCAGAGTGGTGGTTCAGAGTGGAGGTTCAGGGTGGAGGAGGTTCAGGGTGTAGGGTGGAGGTTCAGGGTAGGGGTTGACCGATATTCATCATTTTTCTGATTATTGGAATCGTTATTTTGTATGATCTGATTGCCAATTAAATCCTTGCAGGCGGCTCTGATGCAGTCGCCTCTCTCTGGCTCAATGTCCATTTAATCGAATCATACAAAATAACGATTCCAATTACTAATAATCGGTATCAGCCCAGAAAAAACAATATCGGTCGACCCCTAGTTCAGGGTGTAGGTTGTAGGTTCAGGGTGTAGGTTCATGGTGTAGGGTGAGGAGGGTGGAGGTTCAGGGCGGAGGTTCAGGGTGAGGAGGGTAGAGGTTCAGGATGAGGAGGGTGGAGGTTCAGGGTGTAGGATGGAGGTTCAGGGTGGCGGGTGAAGAGGGTGGAGGTTCAGGGTGTAGGGTGGAGGTTCAGGGTGGAGATTCAGACTCACGTGCAGCAGGGGGGTCTCCACCACCTCCCTCAGCTTCTCGATTTGCTCCTTGCATCCGCCCACGTCGCTGTAGGTCACATCTGGTTTCTCCTCCACCTGCACACGTCACATGACATCACAGTTACATGACCACCACCAACACGCATCATCAGTTCAAACCTCCCAACATTGTGCACCGTGTTGCTATGGCTTCCAGGTCTGAGGACGCCTTCTCCCATTGGTGGGCGTGTCCCAGCTGTTAGCCAATCAGCAGCACCGTGTATATAAACCTGCCCGATTAAAACCGCAGCAGAGCAACAAGCGAAGGCCTGAGGACAGGCTGGTACCTGCATCATGGTGACCGTGGGGTCGATCTTGGGAGGCAGGGGGATGTGGATCTGGTACTTGTTCCTGTCAACACTGAGGTCAGGAAACATGGTGGCCACGTTAGTGTCCTGGCCTCTCCTCAAACACTTCCTACTGAGCACATCCTACTGAGCACATCCTGCTGAACACATCCTAGTGAACACATCCTAATGAACACATCCAACTGAGCACATCCTCCTGGACACATTTTACTGAGCACATGCTACTAAGCACATGAGCACAGAGCAGTGAGGCATCCTGCGTGTCCCTCACCCCACTCTCATCCCCTCCTCGATGTCGGTCGGGGCGACCTGGTCACTCAGGTCCACCACAAACTTAGCAAACTGCTTCACGTTGATGATGTACTTGGGGTCCTCAGAGTCTGCATTGATGATCTTGGTGCACCTGTGAACACAACACAACACCTCATGACATGCAGGTACCAGGAACTGCTAGACACGTGTACCAGGGACTGCTAGACACGTGTACCAGGGACTGCTAGACACGTGTACCAGGGACTGCTAGACACGTTTTGTGACGGGAAACTCAGAAATTTTAGTCTAGTTTTAGTCACATTTAATAGTCCATCTTATAGCCACATTAAGGATGCACTGCACTAGGTGCATGCAAGTTTTGAAAAAAAAAAAAATGCATTACATTTTGAATGTCCGTTAGTCCACCACTAACATTTGAGTCTCGTCTCGTCAACGAAAGTAAAAATAGATTTCAGTTTTTATTTTCAAAGATCCGTTTTCGTGACGTCAACGTCACGTCTTAGTCATGGGAAAAAGGTCGTTAATGCATATTTTTCGTCAACACTATTTTTCAATTAACACTCCCTGGTACACGTGTCTAGCAGTCCCTGGTACACGTGTCTAGCAGTCCCTGGTACACGTGTCTAGCAGTCCCTGGTACACGTGTCTAGCAGTCCCTGGTACACGTGTCTAGCAGTCCCTGGTACACGTGTCTAGCAGTCCCTGGTACACGTGTCTAGCAGTCCCTGGTACACGTGTCTAGCAGTCCCTGGTACACGTGTCTAGCAGTCCCTGGTACACGTGTCTAGCAGTCCCTGGTACACGTGTCAGCAGTTCCCTGGTACCTGCATCAGTCGAGGCTGGTACA
>PIJE02000118.1:400344-456843 GCA_002895965.2 Coryphaenoides rupestris
CGTTTCTGATCTATGCAATACATCATTAGAAGGATACCCGGTCTGTTGTTCACAGCAGTTCCGGTCATTTTTTAAATGTGACTAAAACTAGACTAAAATTTTATGAGTTTTCGTCGACGAAAACTAGACTAAAATGTTCTGAGTTTCCGTCGACGAAAACTAGACTAAAACTAAGAAGGATAAAAATGACTAAATGTGACTAAAACTAATATGCATTTTCGTCTAAAGACTAAGACTAAATCTAAAATAGCTGCCTAAATTAACACGTGTACCAGGAACTACTAGACATGTGTACCAGGAACTACTAGACACGTGTACCAGGAACTACTAGACACGTGTACCAGGAACTACTAGACACGTGTACCAGGAACTACTAGACACGTGTACCAGGAACTACTAGACACGTGTACCAGGAACTACTAGACACGTGTACCAGAACTACTAGACACGTGTCGGACCGATTTAGCGCATCACTTGTCGAACCCCGCACAGCCACTTTCCAAGGATTTCACACACTTTTAACAACCTCTCACGTAGTATCAAAAGTCTGTATCAGCGCAGCTTCCTCAGTGTACGATTCCCAGCATTTTATAAGGACTGTTCTACAAAACTGTCACTGATTGGCTGCTCTGCTCTGGAACATGCGATCTGGCTCCCACTGAATTCAGCTTCAGGGACACAAATAATGCATGAACGCATTATTTGCCACTTTATACATTATACGCCACACACACACACACAACAGCATGACGTTTAAAAGCTTTAGGAAGCCTGGCCTACAACTGTCCTGTACTATATACTACACTGTCCTGTGCTATACACTGAGCTGCTGACCTGCAGGTGGAGGGCTGTCCTGGAGTAAAGATCTTCCACTTCAACTCTTCCATCTACTTCGCCAACTGTGACCTCTACTTGACCTCCCTGAAAGACAAGGTGGGTGTGCATGTGAGAGTATTGTGCATGTGACAGTAGTGTGCATGTGAGAGTAGTGTGCACGTGATGCTGAGCTTTACTATGGACCATACACTGCAGCTGTATCCCATGTACAATATATATTATACACAGATGCTATCAGAGGTTATTCTGTATTCTTGGCCTGTAGTTGAGGTGCACATTAGAATGTAAACTATAACCTGGTCCAGTCTTAGGTGTAAACTGTAACCTGGTCTCAGGCGTAAACTGTAACCTGGTCCAGTCTCAGGTGTAAACTGTAACCTGGTCTCAATCTCAGGTGTAAAGTGTAACCAGCTTTGTGTCTCCTGGTCCAGACTCAGGTGAACCCCACCACCCTGGTGGCCCAGCAGAAGCTCCAAGCCAACAAGCAGAAGAAGACCCAGCAGGATCCCACGGACCCATCCGGCACCCCGGTAAAGCCGGCCCTCCCCTCCCCTCCTGGCTACCTAAACCCAGTCTAAAGCTAATCCTCTAAGTGGATGTGCGGCTGCTAGCTAGATGCTATCTATGTTGGCTGTGCATCCAGCGGCAGCACTAAGCCCAGCCTGTGGTCCTTTTAAGGTTCTGGGTGTGACCCATGAGTTGTTGTCCTGGAGCCAAGAGGGGCCGCTGAGGAACGGCTCAACTGTGGAGCTGCGGGCCCCAGGGGTCCATACCCTCATCCTGGACTGGAGCCCCGTCAACTTTGTGGACACCGTGGGAGCCAAGGCCATTACCTCCGTACGTTCTGGTTTAACTGTTCCCTCAAGACAGGCCCAGGTATACAAGAAGTTAGCCAACTGTTCCCTCAAGACAGGCCCAGGTATACAGGAAGTTAGCAAACTGTTCCCTCAAGACAGGCCTAGCTATACAGGAAGTTAGCAAACTGTTCCCTCAAGACAGGCCCAGGTATACAGGAAGGTAGCTAACGGTTTCCTGTTAAGTTTAGGTAGGCTGAGGTTTCGAGTTAGGAATGGTTGGCTTCATTGTGGGAAGGCTTTGGGGTTAGTTTGTGTCTAGGGTTAGGGTGACTTGTTAATCGTGTGTTTTATTGTGTTTCTGCAGATGATCAAGGACTATGCAGCCGTGGACATCCAGGTTTTAATCGCTGGATGCAACAGTAAGCACCTGTCAATCACTCTACTACGATGGTAGCATCTCCCGGCCACCTGAATGCGAGGTCAGGCTTTTATTGCCCCAATGTAGGACTCTCTGGGGCATTTGGATAATTACTAGGGCTATTGTATTAAATATTGACTAATACCTTGTCAGTTTTCATAACAGACCAATATTCAAGGGCTCCAAAGAACAACTAATTCTGAGTACATTTCTGAAGTTACTCTATTGTATGGGGTGTTTCAAAGCCCCGCCCATCCCCACTGCTTTTAGGGGCAAGAAGTTCCAAGCCCCTTTAACCCTAAACGAATGAGTGCATTAGTCAACATGTTGTACAGTCTGAACCCATCTCTACATGTAGAGGACGGATGGAGAGATGTGTGAGCTTGGGAAGCACCAAACCACGATAAACAAGTGACCCCTGACCCCACAGGAACACTGCTGTCTCAGCTGGAGACCCTGCAGTTCTTCAGCGGGGTCGTGACCCCCAACGTCATGTTCCCCACCATCCACGATGCCGTGTTGCACAGCCGACGCCCCGGTGCCAGCCAATCACAGCCAATCACAGACCGAATGGCGTGATGGGTGCCAGCCAATGACGGAGTCTGGTGGAGGACTTCAGGAGCGCTTGTTACTGTGGTGTGTTTGTTAAAGACAAGCTGGCCCAGGGGGGAGGGGCCTCTACTCGGGGCTTCAATGACGGAAATGAACAAAATACAAAAACTCATTAGTGGACGTTACAAGATGTTATTTTCCTACTGAAAACAGGTATTTAAGTGATTTTTTAGGTTGACACTGTCGTTACAAAATGTCTAAGTCAACCGTCACATTTACCACTCTAACTGGTAAAATGCTGTGTGTGTGTGCGATGTCGAGCGAGACGTTCCGTTTTCTGCTCAATGTTACATGATTTCTCGTTTGACAAAAGGATTAAAATATTTTACAACGACATCTGTGAATATCATGATTCAGAGCCAATCTGTGGAATAATCTTTATTAGTTTTTCGATCAACAATCAAAACAGAACAAGGTTTGCGGTGCGGAGACAGAAGGAGGCGGTGCTAGTTGTAGGTCATGTATCTGGGCGTGGCGCTGAACTTGGCGTAGGACTTGATGACCTTGTTGACGGCCTCCAGGAAGTCCTTCTCCGTGGCGATCTTCCGGCGCGCCCGGATGGCGAACATTCCCGCCTCCGTGCACACACTGCGGATCTCCGCGCCTGAAACCACACGGACGTCGTCACGCCAACGCCACATTCAGGTCGAGCGAGGCAGTCAACGTGCAACTACTCTCACTCTGACGCTCATGTTGGATAACGAGAGGCTCTATCGCCCAGCAGTTTTATTCAGCCTCTAAACAGGAAAGCCTGTAGGACCCCAGGCCTACCTGTGCTGCTCTGGGGTCAGGGTTCATCCTACGTGTGCTGCTCGGTGGTCAGGGGTCACCCTACGTGTGCTGGTCAGGGGTCATCCTACCTGTGCTGCTCGGTGGTCAGGGGTCACCCTACGTGTGCTGGTCAGGGGTCATCCTACCTGTGCTGCTCGGTGGTCAGGGGTCACCCTACGTGTGCTGCTCTGGGGTCAGGGGTCATCCTACCTGTGCTGCTCTGGGGTCAGGGGTCATCCTACCTGTGCTGGTCAGGGGTCATCCTACCTGTGCTGGTCAGGGGGTCATCCTACCTGTGCTGGTCAGGGGTCATCCTACCTGTGCTGGTCAGGGGTCATCCTACCTGTGCTGCTCTGGGGTCATACTACCTGTGCTGCTCAGGGGTCAGGGGTCATCCTACCTGTGCTGTTGGGACAGAGGCGGGCCAGCAGCTCAAAGCGGATGTCTCTCTCCACACTCATGGAACGCGCGTGGATCTTGAAGATGTGTGTGCGTCCCTGCAGACCACACATGGAACACATGACAGTTATCACCCCAACTACCGTTGCCCTGGTAACCAGCCCTAACTAGCATTGCCCCCGGTAACCACCACTGCCCCCGGTAACCAGCCCTAACTAGCGTTGCCCCCGGTCACCACTACTGCCCCTGGTAATCAGCCCTAACTAGCGTTGCCCCCGGTAACCACCACTGCCCCCAGTAACTAGCACAGACTTCTGTTGCCCCGGCATCCACCACTACCCCCGGTAACCAGCCCTAACTAGCGTTGCCCCCGGTAACCACCACTGCCCCCGGTAACTAGCACAGACTTCTGTTGCCCCCGGCATCCACCACTACCCCCGGTAACCAGCCCAGACTAGCGTTGCCCCCGGTAACCAGCCTATACTATCGTTGACCCCGGTAACCAGCGCCCACCTCCAGGTCCGGGAGGCTGAACTCGATCTTGCGGTCCAGGCGTCCAGGTCTCATGAGGGCCGGGTCCAGGGTGTCGGGCCGGTTGGTGGCCATCAGGACCTTGATGTTTCCCCGCGGGTCAAAGCCGTCCAGCTGGTTGATGAGCTCCAGCATGGTGCGCTGGACCTCGTTGTCCCCCCCGGCACCATCGTCAAAACGGGCTCCTGGTGGACACACACGGACACACAGCACGGTCTACACCTGTCTGGTCCTGGTCTGGATGGTCTCTGGTCTAGACGTGGTCTGGTCTCTGGTCTAGACGTGGGTTCTTACCTCCGATGGCGTCGATCTCGTCGAAGAAGATGAGGCAGGCCTTCTTGGTGCGAGCCATCTCAAACAGCTCCCTCACCATGCGGGCGCCCTGCACACACACACACACAGAGCAGGGTAGGACTGGCCTTCCACCCGGAGCGGGGAGACTCAGGGGGGCGGGGGGGGGGGACACTCACCTCTCCCACGTACTTCTGGACCAGCTCTGACCCGATGACCCTGATGAAGCAGGCGTCGGTCCGGTTGGCCACAGCGCGGGCACACAGGGTCTTCCCGGTGCCGGGCGGCCCGAACAGCAGCACCCCTTTAGGGGGCTCGATGCCCAGGTTGACAAACCTCTCGGGCTGCAGGGGAGACGGGGGGGAGACGGTCACCACCAGGACGCTTGGTGTCCATTAATACTGTTGTCACCAAGAGACACCCCTTCTACAGACAGAAGGCCTCTGGTTCAGAGTGGTGGTTCAGAGTGGAGGTTCAGGGTGGAGGAGGTTCAGGGTGTAGGGTGGAGGTTCAGGGTAGGGGTTGACCGATATTCATCATTTTTTCTGATTATTGGAATCGTTATTTTGTATGATCTGATTGCCAATTAAATGAAAAAAAAATTGCATGCGCTCCTTGCGGCAAAATGCACTCCTTGCAGGCGGCTCTGATGCAGTCGCCTCTCTCTGGCTCAATGTCCATTTAATCGAATCATACAAAATAACGATTCCAATTACTAATAATCGGTATCAGCCCAGAAAAAACAATATCGGTCGACCCCTAGTTCGGGGTGTAGGTTGTAGGTTCAGGGTGTAGGTTCATGGTGTAGGGTGAGGAGGGTGGAGGTTCAGGGCGGAGGTTCAGGGTGAGGAGGGTAGAGGTTCAGGGTGAGGAGGGTGGAGGTTCAGGGTGTAGGATGGAGGTTCAGGGTGGCGGGTGAAGAGGGTGGAGGTTCAGGGTGTAGGGTGGAGGTTCAGGGTGGAGATTCAGACTCACGTGCAGCAGGGGGGTCTCCACCACCTCCCTCAGCTTCTCGATTTTGCTCCTTGCATCCGCCCACGTCGCTGTAGGTCACATCTGGTTTCTCCTCCACCTGCACACGTCACATGACATCACAGTTACATGACCACCACCAACACGCATCATCAGTTCAAACCTCCCAACATTGTGCACCGTGTTGCTATGGCTTCCAGGTCTGAGGACGCCTTCTCCCATTGGTGGGCGTGTCCCAGCTGTTAGCCAATCAGCAGCACCGTGTATATAAACCTGCCCGATTAAAACCGCAGCAGAGCAACAAGCGAAGGCCTGAGGACAGGCTGGTACCTGCATCATGGTGACCGTGGGGTCGATCTTGGGAGGCAGGGGGATGTGGATCTGGTACTTGTTCCTGTCAACACTGAGGTCAGGAAACATGGTGGCCACGTTAGTGTCCTGGCCTCTCCTCAAACACTTCCTACTGAGCACATCCTACTGAGCACATCCTGCTGAACACATCCTAGTGAACACATCCTAATGAACACATCCAACTGAGCACATCCTCCTGGACACATTTTACTGAAGCACATGCTACTAAGCACATGAGCACAAAGAGCAGTGAGGCATCCTGCGTGTCCCTCACCCCACTCTCATCGCCTCCTCGATGTCGGTCGGGGCGACCTGGTCACTCAGGTCCACCACAAACTTAGCAAACTGCTTCACGTTGATGATGTACTTGGGGTCCTCAGAGTCTGCATTGATGATCTTGGTGCACCTGTGAACACAACACAACACCTCATGACATGCAGGTACCAGGAACTGCTAGACACGTGGTACCAGGCAGGGACTGCTAGACAACGTGTACAGGGGACTGCTAGACACGTGTACCAGGGACTGCTAGACACGTGTACCAGGGACTGCTAGACACGTGTACCAGGGACTGCTAGACACGTGTACCAGGGACTGCTAGACACGTGTACCAGGGAGTGTTAATTGAAAAATAGTGTTGACGAAAAATATGCATTAACGACCTTTTTCCCATGACTAAGACGTGACGTTGACGTCACGAAAACGGATCTTTGAAAATAAAAATGAAATCTATTTTTACTTTCGTTGACAAGACGACTCAAATGTTAGTGGTGGACTAATGGACATTCAAAATGTAATGCATTTTTTTTTTTTTTAAACTTGCATGCACCTAGTGCAGTGCATCCTTAATGTGGCTATAAGATGGACCATTAAATGTGACTAAAACTAGACTAAAATTTAATGAGTTTCCGTCGACAAAAACTAGACTAAAACTAAGAAGGATAAAAATGACTAAATGTGACTAAAACTAATATGCATTTTCGTCTAAAGACTAAGACTAAGACTAAATCTAAAATAGCTGCCTAAATTAACACGTGTACCAGGAACTACTAGACATGTGTACCAGGAACTACTAGACACGTGTACCAGGAACTACTAGACACGTGTACCAGGAACTACTAGACGCGTGTACCAGGAACTACTAGACACGTGTACCAGAAACTACTAGACACGTGTACCAGGAACTACTAGACACGTGTACCAGGGACTGCTAGACACGTGTACCAGGGACTGCTAGACACGTGTACCAGGAACTACTAGACATGTGCAGGTACCAGGAACTACTAGACATGTGCAGGTACCAGGAACTATTAGACACGTGTACCAGTTACTAGGCATGTGCATGTACTAGTAACCAGTATTAATAACAAGTCCTGAACACTTGATACTTTCTGCAACACTTGGAACAATCAGATGAGGAAAACATATTTGTTGAAGATTAGGGGCTAGGAGGTTAGGGGCTAGGGGGTTAAGGGTCAGGATGTACTCAAGATGTTGGAGGTGCCGGGTTAGAGAATGTTTAGGGTTAGTGGAGGTCAGGGGTTAGAGGTCAGTACCTGGCAACCTGGAGTGGCTGTTCACTCTGCAGCGTCTGCTTGTCTGCGGCCAGATCCCAAAGGGCGGGTGGAGCCAGACCCGTGTCTGACTCCTTGATGCCTGCAACACAACGAGTTAGAGCTCTAGGGTTGTAACACGAGTTAAGAGCTCTAGAGTTATAATAACAACAAGTTAGAGCTCTAGAGTTATAATAACACGATGCTTTAGCCTCAGAGCTTTAGCGTATATGATATAGATAATATAGATGTAAACTATTTATATAAAGTTAGCTACCAGTGAGTTCGTTGATCTTCTTAAGTAGTTGTTGGATGTCATCCTCGACCTGTTTGATCTGCCTGGAGTACGTGCTCTGGCCCTGTCGCACAACACCACAACAAGACACACTTCACAAAAACATTACACACCTGTCCTGCACTGGGCTTGCACAGTTCATATCGTAGTCTTATTATACTTGCACAGGTCATGTTGTACTGACATAAGTTGTATTCTACTTGCATAGCTTTTAGTATAGTTCATACTTCCATAGGTCTTATTATCCGGGAGGCCATGGAGCAGGACTTTCGGCTGGCCTCAAGGAAGTTCTGGCAAACTGTCCGGCGACTCAGGAAGGGAAAGCAGGGCTTGGCTCAGGCTGTGCTCAGTCGGGGAGGAGAACTGCTGACCCAGACTGAGGCTATTGTCGGGCGGTGGAAAGAACACTTTGAGGAGCTCCTGAATCCGACCAGTACGTCCTCTGTGGAAGAGGCAGAGTCTGAAGACTCGGGGGAAGTCTCACCCATATCCTTGGTAGAGGTCACTGAAGTAGTCAAAAAGCTCTTCAGTGGCAAGGCGCCAGGTGTGGATGAGATTTGCCCTGAGATGCTGAAGGCTCTGGACATTGTCGGGCTGTCGTGGCTGACACACCTAGTCAACGTAGCGTGGAGGTCGGGGACAGTACCTGTGGAATGGCAGACCGGGGTGGTGGTCCCTATTTTCAAAAAAGGGGACCGGAGGGTGTGCTCCAACTATCGGGGTATCACACTGTTCAGCCTCCCCGGGAAAGTTTATTCCAGGGTGCTGGAGAGGAGGCTCCGGCCGATTGTCGAACCTCAGCTTCAGGAGGAACAATGCGGATTCCGTCCCGGCCGTGGAACAGTGGACCAGCTCTTTACCCTCGCAGGGTTGTTGGGGGGGGGGGGGGGCATGGGAGTTTGCCCATCCAGTCTACATGTGCTTTGTGGACTTGGAGAAGGCCTATGACCGTGTCCCCCAGGGAATCCTGTGGGGGTACTACGGGAGTATGGGGTACCGGGGCCGTTGGTACGTGCCATTCGGTCCCTGTACGAACAAAGTGCGAGCTGTGTCCGTATTCTCGGCACAAAGTCAAGCACGTTCTCAGTGGGTGTTGGACTCCGCCAAGGTTGTTCCTTGTCACCGGTTCTGTTCGTGATCTTCATGGACAGAATCTCAAGGCGCAGCCGAGGTGAGGAGAGTGTCCGGTTTGGGGACCTCAGAATTGCATCTCTGCTCTTTGCAGATGATGTGGTTCTGTTGGCTACATCAGACCGTGACCTCCAGCATGCACTGGGGCGGTTTACAGCCGAGTGTGAAGCGGTCGGGATGAGAGTCAGCACCTCCAAGTCTGAGGCCATGGTTCCCTGCCGGAAAACGGTGGAGTGTTCCCTCCGGGTTGGGAGTGAGTTGCTGCCTCAAGCGAAGGAGTTCAAGTATCTCGGGGTCTTGTTCACGAGTGAGGGCAAAATGGAGCGGGAGATGGACAGACGGATTGGTGCAGCGTCTGCAGTGATGCGGGCGCTGTACCGGTCCGTTGTGGTGAAGAGGGAGCTGAGCCGGAAGGCGAAGCTTTCGATTTACAGGTCCATCTACGTTCCAAACCTCACCTATGGTCACGAGCTTTGGGTAGTGACCGAAAGAATGAGATCGCGGATACAAGCGGCCGAAATGAGTTTTCCTCCGCAGGGTGGCTGGGCTCAGCCTTAGAGATAGGGTGAGGAGCTTAGACATCCGGAGGGAGCTCGGAGTAGAGCCGCTGCTCCTCCGCATCGAAAGGAGTCAGCTGAGGTGGTTCGGGCATCTGATTAGGATGCCCCCCGGGCGCCTCCCTTTGGAGGTTTTCCGGGCACGTCCAACTGGGAGGAGACCCCGGGGCAGACCCAGAACCCGCTGGAGAGATTATATATCTCGTCTGGCCTGGGAACGCCTCGGGATCCCCCAGGAGGAACTAGAGAGCGTGGCTGGGGAGAAGGAAGCCTGGATGGCCCTGCTTAGCCAGCTGCCACCGCGACCCGGCCCCGGATAAGCGGACGCAAATGGATGGATGGGTGGATGGAGGTCTTATAAGTCTTATACTTCCATAGTTCGTATTATAAGTCTTATTATACTTGCATAGTTCGTATTATAAGTCTTATTATACTTGCATAGGTCTTATTGTACTTCCATAGGTCTTATTGTACTTCCATAGGTCTTATTGTACTTCCATAGGTCTTATTATAGGTCTTATTATACTTCCATAGGTCTTATTATAGGTCTTATTGTACTTCCACAGGTCTTATTATACTTCCACAGGTCTTATTATACTTACATAGGTCTTCAGCAGCGCGATGTCTCCCTCGTCCAGAGCTGTTGGAGGACAGACAACACGTCAGTAGTGCAGACTAGGAGTGGTGTGGGCAGTAATGTAATGTAATGGTGAGTATAATGGTCTGGTAGCTAGCTTCCCTGCTAGCTACCGTGAGCTAAGAGGGATAATATCTATATCTATATCTATATCTATATCTATATCTATAACGTACCTCTGATGGGCGCGTCCTCCTTGGCCTCCTCCTTCACCTTCCTCTGGTCTCCCCCCAGGTAGTCCGGCATGGCGAGGCGCTGATAAAGTCACTAATAAACAGTTAGTCAGTGAGCCGCTCTGAGCACCATTACACAGCAGCTTCCAGCTTCCGGTTTGCTTCATACGTCACCGGAAACACGCGTCTGGGTTCTGTTGGCGACGGAATCAGCTCAAAACAATTATCAATAATCAAGTAATATCTTCAGTAATGATGACATGGGACATTTGTACATTTTGACGTCTGCATTGTCTATGTATTTTCAATATTCATTAGAATGAGATTGATAATTAGTTAATTATTTCCCAATTAACAAAATAATTAGTTGGATCTAATATTTGATTACATCTAATCATTAATGGCCCTTTCTTAATGTTTGTTATCATTGAAAGTTAAATATTTGGCAGTTAAATTTAAAGTTCTGCTGAGTGTACGCACTAAATTACTGAGCATCCCGGAGCGGACGGACTTATTTGAGTGTAGCACCGTGCGGAGGCCCATGTGGCGCCACTGAGACACTGAGCGAGCTGCTGGTTAGCCTCGTTTAGCTTAGCCTCGTGGACAACATGCTGCTGGAAGCTCGGGACGCGGACACCACTGTCATCTACAACACCGTCTCCGGTAAGCCGTCCTGAGCCGCCGCCCGGGAGCTAAGCTACCTAGAGACACCAAGGGGACAGATGCCGGCTAGCCAGGAGCTAAGCGAACTAGAGGCTCCAAGGGGACAGATGCCGGCTAGCCGGGAGCTAATCTAACTAGAGGCACCTGGGGGACAGATGCCGGCTAGCCGGGAGCTAATCTAACTAGAGGCACCAAGGGGACCGATACCGGCTAGCCGGGAGCTAAGCTAACTAGAGGCTCCAAGGGGACAGATGCCGGCTAGCCGGGAGCTAATCTAACTAGAGGCACCTGGGGGACAGATGCCGGCTAGCCGGGAGCTAACGACAAGCTGCTTCTGTGATCACTGGTCAGGTAGACTGGTTAAGGGCTGGTATAGTAGGGTCCCCTCACTCCTGGTGGGATAGTAGGGCCCCCTCACTCCTGGTGGTATAGAAGGGCCCCCCTCACCCCTGGTGGTATAGTAGGGTCCCCTCACTCCTGGTGGTAAAGAAGGGCCCCCCTCACCCCTGGTGGTATAGTAGGGCCCCCTCACTCCTGGTGGTATAGAAGGGCCCCCCTCACCCCTGGTGGTATAGTAGGGTCCCCTCACTCCTGGTGGTATAGAAGGGCCCCCCTCACCCCTGGTGGTATAGTAGGGTCCCCTCACTCCTGGTGGTATAGTAGGGTCCCCTCACTCCTGGTGGTATAGTAGGACCCCCTCACTCCTGGTGCTATAGTAGAGCCCCCTCACTCCTGGTGGTATAGTAGGGGCCCCTCACTCCTGGTGGTATAGTAGGACCCCCTCACTCCTGGTGGTATAGAAGGGCCCCTTCACTCCTGTCGGCTGTGTGTGTAGTAAGGCGGGTGGTGTTGTGGTGCAGCCTCGGTGCAGGTCCAGGTGGAGCCGGTGGGCCGCTGGTTCGAGGCCTTCGTGAGGCGGAGGAACCGAAGTGTGTCGGTGTCCTTCCAGGAGCTGGAGGATGAGGAGGAGCTGTCGGAGGAGTCTGAGGACGAAGATCTGCAGCTGGAGGAGCACCCACTACTCAGGACCCTCGACCCCAAAGACTGGAAGGTACCAGTCTGTCTGCAGGGTAGTACACCGGTCTAGCTGCAGAGTAGTTCATCGGTCTGCAGGCTGGTACACCTGTCTCTCTGGAGAGCAGTACACCTGTATGTCTGTCTGTAGGCTGGTCCACCTGTGTGTCTGTAGGCTAGTACAGCTGTCTGTCTGTCCAGCTGTCTGCATTTATTAGTATAGTGTATGCTATATTGTCTGAGTGTTGTTGTATACGTGACTCGGCTGAGCTCCCATGTGTGCCGTGTCTGCAGAACCAGGACCACTACGCCGTCCTGGGTCTGGCCCACATGAGGTACAAGGCAACGCAGAAGCAGATCAAAGCAGCCCGTGAGTACAGTCTTCTGTTCACCAAGCTTTGACCTCAATGCTATAAAGTCAAACGTATGCATTCTGTTGTTTGGTTCATTCATTTAAATCACCACGCCCCCTGGAGGTTGAGAGGTGTCCTCACACTCTGACATAATCGCTGTTCTGTGTTTCCATCAGATAAAGCCATGGTGCTGAAACACCACCCTGACAAGAGGAAGGCTGCTGGGGAACAGATTGTAGAAGGAGACAACGACTACTTCACCTGCATCACTAAAGGTAACTACGACAATAGCTAGAGACCAGCTGACTCACCTGAGATAACGACTACTTCACCTGCATCACGAAAGGTTAACACCACGAGCTAGAGACAAGCTGACTCACCTGCTGGTTCTGTTGCATCAGCTATCGAGGTGTTGTCGGACCCGGTGAAGAGAAGGGCGTTTGACAGCGTGGACCCAATGTTTGACAACTCGATTCCTCTGAAGAGTGAAGGAGTAAAGAACTTCTTCCAGGCCTTCTCTCCCGTGTTTGAACGCAACGCACGCTGGTCCTCCAGGAAACATGTCCCCAAGCTGGGGAACATGGAGTCCAGCTTCGAAGACGTGGACACCTTCTACACCTTCTGGTGAGCACTGACATCATGAGGGGTCGGCCTCAAAGCATTCGGGTCGTTGTCCGTCTGTAGGACAGTTGCGTCCGAATAAAGTTTCACCATAAACGTGTACATTTAAGTGTCTGTTCCTCTTGTCCCTGCAGGTACAACCTTGACTCATGGCGAGAGTTCTCCTATCTAGACGAGGAGGAGAAGGAGAAAGCTGAGTGGTAGGATTCTTATTATTCACGATGAATATAATGCTGACCTCTGAGTTATGATGAATATAACGTGGACATCTGAGTGGTGCTAACTGTGTATTGCTGTCATCTGCAGCCGTGACGAGCGGCGATGGATCGAGAAACAGAACCGCGGCTCCAGAGCTCAGAGGAAGAAGGAAGAGATGGTCCGCATGCGGAACCTCGTCGGTAGGAAACCACTTCTCACGCCGGGAGGAATCCCTTTAAAGACTCGGTGTGTAACTGGTGTGTAACTGGTGTGTAACTGGTGTGTACCTGGTGTGTAGACACGGCCTACAGCTGTGACCCCAGGATCAAGAGGTTTAAGGAGGAGGAACGCTCCAGGAAGGAGTCTGAAAGGAAGGCCAGGGCTGAGGCCAAGAAGAAGGAGCAGGAGGAGAAGGACCGTGTGAGTAGCCACAATCCACCTGGGAGGCGGGGTCTAATCCGGTTCTGACCGGTTGTGTCTTGTTTCAGACTAGTATGTAAAGTCTCTAAACTGGTTCTGACCGGTTACGTCTGGTTTCAGACTAGTATGTAGAGTCTCTAAACTGGTTCTGACCGGGTATGTCTGGTTTCAGGCTCGGCAGGCTGAGTTGGACGCTGCGCGCCTCCTTAAGGATAAGGAGGAAGAGGAGGCCAAGCAGGCGGCCCAGCTGGCCAAGAAGGAGAAGGAGGTGCAGAAGAAGGCCATCAAGAAGGAGCGGGGAAAACTCAGGACCACCTGTAAGGTACGCTAGCTCCTCACCTGGAGGGGTACGCTAGCTCCCCACCTGGAGGGGTACGCTAGCTCCTCACCTGGAGGGTATGTTAGCTGATGATTTATTATTGAGTCAAAGTAGGTAAACCAGGGTTTGGACTCACTGGTCAGAATAGAAATATGTTTAACTTTTAATGTTTGTTTTTGCCTCAGAACTGGAATTACTTTGCAGACAACGAAGCAGATAGCGTGAAGATGATGCAGGAAGTGGAGAAGCTTTGTGATCGCCTGGAGCTGATGAGGTAGCAACCGCACAATCTATTGATGAGTACACTTTAGATCTAATGATTAGCAGTCATTGGTAATGTTTATCTCCTCAGTCTACAAACCCTGAACGAAGTTCTGTCGTCGAGCTCTCAGGAGGAGGCCAAGGTAGCGGTGGAGAAGCAGGTAACTACAGAATGTCTGAGTCTCAGCTGGTGGTTAACCTCTAGCTCCACTCGATGCTAGCTGGTATTGTGTGTGTGTGTAGGTACAGGAGGTGAACTCCATGATGCAGCGAGAGCGCGAGGCCGAGGTGCAGGCGCAGCAGGCGGTGCGGGGGGCGGAGCCGGCCAGCCGAGGGGGCGGGGCAGCCGGGAAGGGGTGGAACGAAGAAGACCTCCAGCTGCTCATCAAGGCTGTGAACCTGTTCCCTGCTGGGACCAATGCCAGGTTAGTAGAACCTGCTCCCTGGTTAGCAGAATAGGTGCCATGCTGGAACCGACATTAGGTTAGTTATCAGGGGTAGAGTGTATATTGTAGCAGGTTTATAATAATGCTATGGGTCTCTTCCGCTAGTAAGCTGGTTCATGTCGTCCTCTCAGGTGGGAGGTGATCGCCAACTACATGAACCTGCACTCCTCCACGGGTGTCAAGAGGACAGCCAAGGACGTCATCAACAAGGCCAAGAACCTGCAGCGACTCGGTGAGACGCAGACACCATGAAAGTGTCTGGTGTGTTCTGAGCAGATGGAGGTTCTCGTGTTGTTTACACATTGACTGGCTGTATGTTCAGATCCTATGCAGAAGGACGAGATCAACAAGAAGGCGTTTGAAAAGTTCAGGAAGGAGCATGCGGCCGTTCCGCCCACGCTGGACAACGCTGCCCCTTCAGAGAGGTTTGAAGGTCAGTCTGCACTTCAGGACCAGCAGGTGGAACGTACCGCCGGTGGCCACTTTTTCAACTTGCGAGCTACTTTTAAAATGACCAAGCCAAAATGATCTACCTACACTAAAAATGCTAAATATGTCCAGAGTATACTTCATATATATATACACAATATAATTTGGCGTACCTTGCGGCACACTACATTTCAGTACATTTTTCGTCATTACCTTACTCCAGTATTTCTCAAACTGGGGCGCGCAGTGGTATTACAGGTGGGCCGCAGGGGGAAATTCAGAATTGTTTTATTTCAAGAATTTTATTGAGAACTTCACATATTACAGAAGTATAAAGCACACTGACAAAACCAAAGTTTTCCATCAACAATCTAAAATGAACAGAACTTTGTCATGCCCCCCCCCCGTCAACAACGCGGTGATCCGTGTTAGAAAAGACGAGATCTCAGAATGGCTGCCCTGTACAATCAAGTGGCAAATGTCATAGGGAGGATGAATAACATCGGAATTTTTTTTTTTTTTTAAATGGCATGCAATCTACCCGGACTTCCTTTGCGATCAACGTATTGGGCACCCCTGCTGTAGTCCTATCGCCGGTGTCTGTTCCCTAGGGTCTGGAGACGTGTCTGCGTGGACGTCTGAGGAGCAGAAGCTCCTGGAGCAGGCGCTGAAGACCTACCCGGTGACCACCGCGGAACGCTGGGACAAGATCTCCTCAGCTGTCCCAGGCAGGACCAAGAAAGACTGCATGAAGAGATACAAGGTAGGACTCCTGCTGACAGCTTGAGGAGCCACTCTTTATAGGGGTGTCTATGACAATGTTGAAACTACTTTTAATGGCAGATCACTCAAACCTGGTGGTGTAAACACCCCTTTAAAGAAGTTCTGATCAGAAATTCTGCTGTAACACGGTAGGACTGCTGGATCAGCTGTTCTGCTGTAAGACTGCTGGATCAGAGGATCTGCGCCAACAGGATGTGATGCATTTGTTGCAGGAACTGGTGGAGATGGTGAAGGCCAAGAAGGCAGCCCAGGAACATCTGGCCCCGAAGATCAAGAAGTGAACACTCAGAACGCATTTATTTTAACATTATTGTTATTTTATAATAAAATTATAAGCAGGAAACAACACTTCTATATTGGCTTTTATTTCTATACTGTACAGTTGGTTTGGGTCGTCTCAGCTAGTCTTCCAGAACATCCCAGTCCGGATCTGCTCATAGTTGCTCAGCTGCTCAATCGGCCCTGAGAGAGAGGAAGACAACTTTATTAATCCCGAAGGAAATTTGTGCCAGGTTGCATAGCAACAACAATAAAAATAAAACAAATGTACAGTCCTAGTAGAAAAAAAATCTAGGTGAAATATATAGGCAAGATAAGGTATTCAGTCCAGTGATTTAAAACACAATCAACCAGGGAGGAGTGGTTGTCTGTACTGACCCACGGCTGCGATGGCGGGTGCCTTGTCGTAGATGTACTTTGTACAAACGTCCTTCACGGTCTGGGCGTCAATTGCCTGGTGAACACATGTAGAAGTTTCAACATGTTAACCAACACTACTAGTGAATCAGCTGTATGGCCTAACCAGATGTGTGTGACTCACATCGATGCGAGCCTCCAGCTCGTGCAGAGGGATGCGTCGGCTGTAGCACAACATCTGCCGCCCGATGTCCTCACAGATGGGCGTGGACCCTGGACAGACGGACCAGTTAGATGGGTTCAGGGGGGAGGTGTGGGTGTGGCCAGCGGTCAGCTGACTTACCGTCCAGGTGCAGCAGCATGTTGGTCTTCAGGAGGTTCTTAGCACGAGCTACTTCACACTCCGTCACACTGGTGCACAGAGACATCCTGTGGCGAGCAGCCGCCATGATAATTTCAGATTAAAAATGGCAGTATATTACACATGGTGAACGTGTGTTGATACTACTGGTTCTACGTTCTGATGAGCACAGTATACATGATAATGGACGTAGTCATCTCTAATGCATTATCCTTTTACTACATTCAGTCCATTAGCAGACACTATTCCTGACATGAGAACAGCTTATGAGAAGGTAGTCTCTCTCTCTGCGGAGTAAGGTGTGTGTATCAGGCCCTCACCACTCCAGCTGGGTGTGATGCATCATGTCCTGCAGGGTGGACGGCTCACACACCATGTAGAGCCCCCAGAGGCCGGTGTCGGTGTAGCAGGTGTTGAAGGACTGGAAGCTGTGGCACAGGCCGCCCTGACAGGCCATCTGTGCCAGCTTACTGGACAGGTTCTACCGGACACACCAGCAGGCTTGGTACCATGTCACCAGTAACAACAACAAACCATCCGGCGCAACATGAGCTGATTGCTAGTACGACCAGCAGGTGTGTGTGTGCTCACCGCGCCGCCGCCAAACGAGCGATCCCAGTTCCCGATGAGCGTGTTGGCCACCATCAGGGGGATGGTGTCCGGGTGTGACCAGCCCACTGCCTCCATCGCTATGGCAACGTGCGCCAGGGGCATCTTGTCATCACGGACACGGATCTGGAAGGGACACGGTTTATCAGCTCTCCATCCGCCTCGAGACAGACAGCGCCACCTTCCACCACTCATCTCTCCCGTTGCTATAGAAACACACTGGCAGGATGTGGACATTACCTCACTTCCTGTGAAGCTGCAGGCAGGAAGTGCAGGGGCGTCGCTTCTGTATCTGGCAGGAAGTTTTCCAAAGTGGTGCTTGGCCAAACCGATGAGCTCATCGTGGGAGACTCCTGGAGAGGAAGTGTTTCTATCAATCATCATGTATTTAGTCTCGTATCAGTCACGCCACACAACAATGACCAGTTTACAGTCCGGGGGGGGGGGGGTCATACTGTCGTACCTCCAGCAGCAGCCAGAACCATCCGTGGTCCGAAGTAGTGAGTGGTGATGTACTCCACGAGGTCGGCTCTGTTGATGCTCCTGAGAGAGAAACATTCACATCTATACTGATGGCTCCATATTTCACACACCAGCCAAGTCAAAGTGTTTTAACCTGTCCCTCCATTAAAAACAGGCTCATTCTAAGCACGTAAAAGCTGCTTCCGGCCTGAGTGAAACGGCAAGTCCATCAGACACTTTAAACTGGCTGCATTAATAATTTATTAAATGTTCTCGGGTTATTCAAATAACAGACAACTATCAGTTGTCAAAAGCGTGACACTACCACCAGGACTTTATAATCTCAATATTCGTTTGGAGAACCAACGAATATTCAAAGCTTGAAATCATAAAGCCCTGGAGGAGGAGGAATGAAGGCTCACTTGATGTTCTCCGTGGGTCCCAGGATGGTGCGGCCCAGGGCGGTGCTCTGGTAGGCCGTAGCGTGCAGATAGTCAAACACCACTTCCTGTAGGTTGGTTTCTACTTCCTGCATCTCGCGGAGGATCACTCCTCTCTCCCTCTCGATCTCCGCCTCACCCAGTGTGCTGTTCTGGATGATGTCCGCCAGGATCTCCACCGCTGGGGAACACACAGCCAGCATCTAGCACCACCACACGGACCCGGACGAGGGCTGGGGAGCGTTCTAAATGCTTCCATGCCGGTATCGATACCATGACTTTGGTACCGGTTCATGAACAATACTTTTTTCGATACCATTTTTACAAAAAATTATCTATTTGAACAAAAAAGAAATTTCACAATACGCTAAAGTAAAAATCTAGTGGTGCTATCCACCATGCACCTGGGGGCTGTACCTCTGGGCAGGTCCTTGGTGAAAGCCTTGGCGTAGTACACTGTCTGCTCCCGGGACGTGTAGGCATTTAGGTGGGCGCCCATGTTCTCTATCTCCAGCTCCAGGTCCAGCTGAGACCTCTTCCTGGTGCCCTGAGACACACACACACACACACACATATATACATATTAGTATAAAGAGATGTGCTTTTATCCAGCGATGCACCTTCACCCCAGGGGGTTAAAGGTCACCTCACCTTGAAGGCCATGTGTTCCAGAAAGTGGGCGGTCCCGTTGTTCCTCTCGTTCTCATAGCGGCTCCCTGCATCGATCCACAGACCCACCTGTCAATCACAACACATCCGTCAATCACCACCCACCTCGCACATTAACCCACGTGTGTGTGTGTGTGTGTGTGTGTGTGTGTGTCACCGTGCAGGTAGAGAGGCCAGAGTCCTCGGAGGCCACCCGCAGGCCGTTGTCCAGCGCCGTGACTCTGGTCTCGGGGACGTTGAGCTGGACGTGCTGCCGAGCGACCGCCAGGCGGCGCTGCGCTGCGGCGGGAGGCTGCGGGAGACCAGTCACCATGACTCAGGAGAAACTAGCCAGGACATAGCGACTCTACCGCACTATATTACATATTATATATTATAGATTATAGATTACATATCATATAAGTCATCACTAGATCCCCATTAAGCCTCATTAAGGACACTTTAACAACGTGGATAAAGCAGCGTTAAGGTGCAGCTCGCTTCACGGTTTATTTGTATTATTGTATTCTATGGTTTCTTTGGTGTATGTTATCCATAAGAGCTGCTGTGTGGAGCCTCACCGTGAGTAACGATGCGCTCCTCGACAGGACGGAGCGGCCCGCGGAGCACAGCCGCTGCACGGACGCCGCCATCTTGCTGTTGGACAGTGGCGCTTCCGGTGACGTCAGGAAGACACCGGAAGTGTCCTTCTCTTTACTAAATAAGGGTCGTGGTGGTCCAGCAGCATGTGTTTTATACTGAAGAGTGTGGAGATCAGGATCGTATTAAGCGCTCACTCATTTGTGTTGATTTCTCAGAGATACACCTTATTCTTTTCTATTTTATTCTATATTTCTCATTCCAGTTGCCTCTTTTTGCTCTGAATACTGTAAATATTGTGGATATTCTGATCCTCCAATAATAATAATATAATATACTATATACTGTAATATAATAGATAATATGATATAATATAATATAATGTATAATACAATATAATATAATATATAACACTGTGACCAGGGACTCGCGGGACTTTTACTTTGAAACACCAGGTCGTTCCGGGGCGGAAGCCGGAAGTGCTCCTCCGCTTAACGCGCGTATTCTCAGTGAGTGGTCAAAGTAAAGCTGAGGACTAAACATTAAGGTTTAAAACCTCACACCTCCACGCTGAGGAGGATACTAACGCGCTTGCTATCCTCAACCTGCAGCCAACAGGAAGTCAGGCAGGCTGCTGCCGCAAGTTCATCTATAGCTGCATTAATTGATTAATTGATCATCAGCTTTAGCACACATGGAGGCTGAGAACCTGGAGGACGGGGAGCTGTCCGGCTCTTGCTCGGACTGCGACATGCCTCCCTCGGCCCCCCGGTACCCCGACATGCCTCCCTCCACCGCCGGGTACCGGAGCTGCGCCCGGGCCGTGGACTCCAGCGACAGCGGCCGAGACTCTGATGACGAGACACCGTGGAGAGGCAAGCGGCAGAAAGTGTCCGACCGACCGCCTCCTCCTCCTCCGCAGCGCCCCCAGCAGGCCGCCGGAGGACCTGGCGGCCCGGGTCCGGCCGCGGGCCGCAAGGTGAACAACATCTGGGGCAGCGTGGTGCAGGAGCAGAGCCAGGACCAGGTGGTGGCGGGGCTGGGCGTGTTCGGCATGGACGGGGAGTTCGACATGGGCAGCAGGAGTGTAGAGACCTACAACTATGTGCTGGCCAGGAAGCTGATGGAGCAGGAGCGGCAGGAGGAGGAGGAGAGGAGCCGGGGGGAGCGGCACCAGGAGACGGCCATGCTAGACTCCCAGCTGGAAGACTACATGCAGGGCCGGGGGGCCCCCGATGCCCCGCAGCAGCAGCCCAAGAGGAAGCGGCCGGCTAAGCAGCGGCTGGGCCCGCGGGCGGAGATGGACATGGAGGGGCGCTACGAGCTGCGGGAGGAGGACCCGGAGCCCCGCGTGGTGGAGGAGCTGGCCTACCGCCTGCAGGAGCCCAAGCTGGAGCTGCTGGAGCGGGTGGTGCGGGTGGTGGGCCGAGGCCCCGCCATCAGCCTGCTCGCCCAGACGGCGGCCCTGGAGCGCGACGGGGGCCTAGCCACGCTGGACGGCAGCCGGCGCCGCACCCCCGGGGGGGTCTACCTGCACCTGCTGAAGAGCTGGCCCGGGGTGAGCCGCGCCCAGCTCAGGAAGGTGTTCCTGGAGGAGAACCTGGAGCACCGCCGGAGCAAGAGGGCGGCGCAGAAGCGGCGGCGCCACCTGGTGGCCAAGAAGATGAAGCAGGCGCTGACCACGCTGCGCCTGCAGGAGGGAGACGAGGCGTCCCGCGAGACCTTCGCCAGCGACACGCACGATGCCCTCGCCTCACTGGGGGAGGCCGCTGAGGAGGAGGAGGAGGAGGAGGAGGAGGAGGAGGAGGATGGTGCTGTGGAGGAAGAGGAGGTGGCCGTGGAGGAGGAGGTTGCCGTGGGAACGGAGGAGACTCCTGTGGTCTATAACTCGGCTGACCTGGAGGTGTTCTGAGACCGCCTGTGTGACGGTTCCTTTTCAGATGTTGAAGAAGCATCTGCTCTGGTTGCTCTGTTGGAGACCAGAAGCACTACATGTCTGCTTGTTCTAAGTTCTCCTGTACATGTGGTTCGTCAGCGCCTCCCTGGAGGAGCATGAGTCAAGGATCCACATGTTCTGCCTTGAAGATGTTCAGTTTGTCGCCCTTTACGGACAGCTGCCTTCAAACGTCCACTCCTTTAAACAAGGATGATAATAATAAAGGATATTTCTGTTGACCCGTGTGTTGTGTTGTGTGTATAAACGTGTGATATTAAAGTGCTGCTTTATGACCATTTAATGCGGTTCTAACTGGTCATGTGGATCATCTACACCAGGAATGGGCAACTTTGATGATAGAGAGGGCCACAAAAATGTTATCACTACCAGAGGGCCACATTGTGACTGTGCACTTCCACTATAAGATACTGTCATCAACCTTTTTAAGCCCAAGATCCATGACCTCGGCCTTGGTGAAAGGCCAAAGAGAAAAAGTCTATTTCCAACTTGAGGTTTATTTAGGCTAATTTTAATGTAACTATCAATGGGCATGAATGGGTTTGAAACGAATGCAGCAATATTGTCCATGACGTCACTTTGCTACGCTGAAAAAAATAAAACCAAACATTAATCGGGCACAATGTATAAATAATATTTAATAATATAATTGTTACGATTAATTAATTGCCTTGTATTTTGTTTCCCTTTTTGGTGTGTTTTCTCTTTCTTTGTTTCCTGCAGGAGTGGACCGGCTTAATTGCTTGCACAGGTGTATGCTATGAAGCAATTAAGCAGGTCCTCGGCTATAAGAGTGCAGCTGCCCCTCCTCTTGTGGCAGCAGACCGTGCCTGGAAACGCTGGCCGTTGGACTAGGGTGTCCAGGTCAAAATTGTTCAGTTGCAGGACAGCAGAACTGCTTTTGCGGGACACGTGGGAGAGGGAAATAATAATAATAATAATTTGTGTTCTTTAAATGCCTTGATTTCATATTCGACCGTATATAGGCTATAGCACATTTTGTTATTAATCTGCTGTAAATCGTCAGTATGGAATGTTTATATTATATAATTTTAAAAACGACGCACCACGCCACGGCTGCGCATTGATTTTTGACACGGATGCGCGTTAGCTCTTTTTTTTTTTTAACCAATGACGTTTCCCCAATAACAGCATTTTTTTTTTAATATAAGAGGGTAAGTGGAGCGAGGCATTAAAGGAACAATTTTTATTTTTTATTTTTACCATGACCTTTGAAATGCGGGACATTGTTCTGTTAATGCGGGACAAACGTTCCATTTTCGGGACTTTCCCGCAAAATGCGGGACGGGTGGTCACCCTACGTTGGACCCGTTGTTGGATTAGTTGTTGGAAATAATGGAATAAACGCGTTTGTAGCCTCCGACTCCTCCGTTTTCACCCCTTATTTCTGTTACACGCAGCTCGAAGGCGTAACAATAATATAATTGTGGTATGCGAGGGGGCGTGGTTTAGCAGCGGCGGGTGAAACAAGGGGGCGGAGCGGCAACACACCTGAGATGACCGCAGCTGTAGGGATGAGTATAATGATCCTGATCATATTTATTAACACCTGGTTACTGTCCCCACAGTAGGAGGCTGGGGACCAGATCTGGTTCTAGTTCACCCGCCGGCGCTAAATCACACACACCCGCCCCCTCGCATATCACAATAATATAAGAATAAATAATAGAAATAAACAAATATACATTTGTGTACGCATTTTTATGAATGAAGAAACACATATACCGGTAATCAAAGTTTATTATAGCAAATGTCGGCTCTGTAGTGAAGACATTTTTTTCGCATTCGGGGACATCTCTTCACAGGCGGGGAAGTGTGCGAAATTGAGCCGTGGCTCATCCATCGGATCTCAGTGTGCATCTGTAAATCCCCATAAACGGCGTTCACTTCACACTACAAACTTCCTCTGATTGAGAGACCTGTTCCCTCCTCGAATGAGATTGGTTGGCTACAGGCTGCAGCTCCTTCGAGGGAGCGCCCTCTATCGGCAGACAATTATAATTACAATTGCTTGCTTCCAACGCCTGTGAAACCAACAATTTATTAATATTTGGAAATTGAACTCGCGGGCCGCACTGGACGAGGACGCGGGCCGCCAGTTGCCCATTCTTGATCTACACCCACAGCATGACCTTACATGTTTAAGTTGACCACATATACATATTTTCTATGTTTAGATTTATTCTATTTCACTCCAGGTTTTTATTTCAGAGCTAACCAAATAATTTTCAAGAAGTTAACATCCAAGCCTGATTATATCGGACGATTTAAATAATCCACCTCTGCTGCACATCCTTCAGGAGACCAGGTGGGGGCAGCTGTATTTTACAGTACATTGTACATATTTCAGTTTCTACACTTGTTTGGGAACTCAGATTATCGAAGACGAACAGGATTTATGAGTGGATGATGAGGCCTATAAAATAACACTCAAGTTCATCTATAGCTGCATTAATTGATTAATTGATCATCAGCTTTAGCGCGTAATGCAGCGAGCACATGGAGGCTGAGGACCTGGAGGACGGGGAGCTGTCGGACAGGACTGTCGCAGTTTTGGTATTAGGTCTTTATACTCTATGAAGGGATTGGGTCTCTATTATCTATGAATGGATTAGGTCTCTTCTACATGAAGGGATTAGGTCTATATTCTCTATGAAGGGATTAGGTCTTCATTATCTATGAATGGATTAGGTCTCTTCTACATGAATGGATTAGATCTGTCTACTATGAAGGCGATTAGGTCTCTATTATCTATGAATGGATTAGGGTCTCTTATCTAATGAAGGGATTAGGTCTCTTCTACATGAAGGGATTAGGTCTATATCTCTATAAGGGATTAAGGTCTCTTTATCTGATGAATGAGATGTAGGTCTCTTTCTACAGTGAAGGGATTAGGTCTATATTCGTCTATGAAGGGATTAGGATCTCTTATTATTATGAATGGGATTACCGTCTCTTCTACCATGTGGAAGGATTATGGTCTCTATTCTCTATGAACGGGATCAGGGATCTCTTTCTACTATGAAGGGATAGGTCTCTAATTCTCTATGAAGGGATCAGGTCTCTATTCTCTATGAAGGGATTAGGTCTTTATACTCTATGAAGGGATCAGGTCTCTATTCTCTATGAAGGGATTAGGTCTTTATACTCTATGAAGGGATTAGGTCTCTTATTGTTGTTGGTACTTTGAGCAACCTCTACCAGCAGAATTTCCTGCGGGATTAATACAGTTCTTTCTTATTTTACTTTCATTTCGGATGCTGAACATTTCAGGTAAGGTCAAAAATAAATTCTGTTGGGGTTAGAGCAGCGGTTCCCAAACTTTTTAGGCCACAGACCCCCTTCTACATCCCGACCGGGTTCACGCACCCCCAATCCCCCACACCTTCACCTCCTGATCAGAACACACATAACAAAAGAATCAAGAGATCTCAACAATGCGCTCTCACATTCGAATGAAACTGAAACACTGCAACAAAGTTTCAATAAATGTCAGTTACACCAGGCGTCACTTTTAAAGAGCAATAAGGACGGCGAGGACACACGCACAGGCTCAGAGGCAGATTGCATCACATTTAATTTACAATGAACCATACATAGCCGTTACGGAAATTAGAACACCGTTAATCTGAATCAAATTACAATAAAGTTACACATCACGATCCACCACGTAAAGAACAAAGAGTGGCACATGCATAGGATCACAAACAGATAAAGAAGGAGGAGTCCATTTGAGGATTTTCAGGTGCAGCGCAGGTGGCTCAGCCTGCAGCAAAAGAGAGAGAGGGAGTGTGTGGGAGCTAGTGTGTATGTAAAAGTCAATCTGGCGGCAGGAGCTAAAGTGCATTTCGGGTACATTTATTGATACAATTTTACGTTTTTAATTTTAAATTTTAATCTTACAAAGGCAATTTTTATAATTCATGTTTTTATTTTGTGAAAAATCTCACTTAAAAAAAATTGTGAAATGATTACACCATTAGACCACCATTACATTTTTCCTCTCGTGCACCCCCTAGAGGCAGCTCACGCACCCCCAGGGATGCTGAGGGTTTTACGGTTTAAGGGTTTAAGTGTTGAGTGTTAGTGTTCGAGGGTTTAAGAATTTAAGGGTTAGAGGGTTGTATGGTTTGAGTGTTAGAGGGTTGTACGGGTAGAGTGTTAGTGTTAGAGGGTTGTATGGTTTGTGTTAGAGGGTTAGAGTGTTAGTGTTAGAGGGTTGTATGGTTTGAGTGTTAGAGGGTTAGAGTGTTAGTGTTAGAGGGTTGTATGGTTTGAGTGTTAGAGGGTTAGAGTGTTAGTGTTAGAGGGTTGTATGGTTTGTGTTAGAGGGTTAGAGTGTAAGTGTTAGAGGGTTGTATGGTTTGTGTTAGAGGGTTAGAGTGTAAGTGTTAGAGGGTTGTATGGTTTGTGTTAGAGGGTTAGAGTGTAAGTGTTAGAGGGTTGTATGGTTTGTGTTAGAGGGTTAGAGTGTGAGGGTTGTATGGTTTGTGTTAGAGGGTTAGAGTGTTAGTGTTAGAGGGTTGTATGGTTTAAGTGTTAGAGGGTTGTATGGTTTGTGTTAGAGGGTTAGAGTGTTAGTGTTAGAGGGTTGTATGGTTAGTGTAAGTGTTAGAGGGTTGTATGGTTTGAGTGTTAGAGTGTAAGTCCACCCAGATGTACGGTGGAAAGATCAGCCTTCCAGTTGCTACAGTCCACTGGTCCACATAGCTGTTACAGCACCAGTAGATGGCAGCCTCTTTTAGTTGTTCCTAAACAAACCACGGTGGAGCAGTGCTTGCACTGCTGCCTCACAGCAAGAAGGTCCTGGGATTGATTCCCGCCTGGGGCGCTGTTGACTATGGGGTGCCCAGGTGGGTTATCTCCTGGCCTTTCTGTGTGGAGTTAGCATGTTCTCCCCGTGCTCCGTGGGGTCTCCTTAGGGAGTAAAAGAACCCCAATTTAAAACAAAAAAAAACAAAACGTGAAGATTGCCTCTCCTGTCCACATCCCTGACCAAGATGTGGACGTACAACCTGGAGCTGTTGGTCCCCGGGCGCTGTCGAGATGGCTGCCCCTGGAGGGGTAGCAGGATGGGTCAAATGCAGAGGACAAATTTCCACGGGCCACCCTCCCTGCATGCGTGTGTTTGGCGGCCGCCACTTCCCGCTGTGTTGTGTGACCACTGTGTGTGGACTAATAAAGATCTTATCTTCTTCTTCATCTGACGGCCAGTGAGCTGCTGAAGTCTTCATGGGGGAGGGGAAGCTCTGTAGTTTTAGGTTTTATTTTGTCTAGACTGAAAGCTAACTAAACATGTAGGTAGAAATATTTGTAGAATGAATAAAGTTTTTTTAAATGGATAAGTAGACGTAAGTCATCGACAAGTTTAAATTGTTATATTTTATTAAAGTAGTTTTGATGTATACATTTTTTGAGGCTACAGCATAGTTGAGAAGTGTTAACACATGCAAGCCTTGTTTTACTTTCAGCTTCTGTAAAGCCAGCTGGATCTCAGGCTTGATTATTAGTTCCACCTCAGGTAAATTGCAAAAAAAGTAGTCAAGTAGAAGTAAAAGTAGCCATCAAAATAGCTATTTAAGTAAGAATAGAAAACTATTGAAAAAGTACACCAGCAACAAGTCTTGATGTGGGTATGATTGGAATTATTGTAACCACAGATGCTCTTCCTCAGGTAAAGAGGTGAACACACCTGGATTTATTTGTTAATTAATTGTAACATCATATAAAACCTCTGAGCAGTTGTCTTGGTGGTGCAAGACACCGGTTCAATTCTGACATCTTTCCATTCAAATCCTACTTTGGATGCAGTGGGCAGAGCAGTGCATTAACACTGCAGACCTGGGTTCGATTCCCTGTCTGGGTGGCATGAAAGTGTTGCACCACATGGGCCCTGGAGTGATCTTACAACTTTTTGGAAGTCATGAAAGTGACAACTTTAAAAACCCAGTTGCTTGACCACCCATTCTACCCATGGGGAGGGAGGAAGGAGGGAAGGTGGTCAATCAACTGCGCCCTGCTAGATATCCTGGTGGGTAGCGCGACTCGTACCCAAGCCTCGAACCCCCGAGTCTACAGGGCGCGTAGACGTTGCGCTACTGCTACGGCCCCATCAGCGTCGCCACCAGGACTTTGATATGGTTGGAGGTCGTACTTGACTTTACAATTAGCAGGACTTAGAAATAAGGCTTCATTAAATTCACACCACAAAGTTCCACAGACAACAGAAGGACTTGAACCCATGCAGTCTGCAGAGTGCTAGTGCACTGTTCTGCCCACTGCATTTGTCAATGTCACTATCACAGGAGTTATTTAAAACGTGTAGTGGCCTCAACTCGAGTGTCTAATTGGTCGGCAGTAAGTCAATGAGATGTAATCTGTGTAAATATTGTGATAGGGATTTTGAAATTATGCCCCTATTGGATTTGATAAAATCAAGACAAAATTAATTTATTGCACATTATGCAGTTTAATTTAACATCTTAACTTTGGAGTGTCATTTTTTAAATATTTTTACACGTTTTTAATAAAACCAATACACTTTAACCTGCCTTAAAAATATACAGAGACTTTCTTTAACCACTAAAACGCTATGGATCCACTCGCTCCTCATGAGTCGACGTCGAGAGAAAAATAATGATATTGGACAAACTGTTAAAGAACAAAACAAAAAGACATTGTGGGTTTACTGGTATTTTTTCCTTTTCCTTTAAGCCTGGGGCTTAAAAGTAGTAGCATTAGTTACATGAATACAGAACTAACAAAAGGTACTGGTAAAAATGGGAGGGGGCCTTTAAAAAGAACTTTGATGTGGAATCTTATGGACATCTTAATGTATTATTTCATGTATACATTCAAAGCTCTTCACTTGCAACTTATATGCATTTTATATGACGTTACATAGGTCGCGGTCCACTCCTACGTGGTCGAGTTCTTCAGGGGGATCTGGGGCTCCGCCCCCCAACATGTCTGGTTTGTTTACAGACCACCAACACATGATTATTTTAATGGATTTTTCAGTGATGATAAATTGTGATTCAAAAGTAATCATTGCCACATGGCGACTGTTGGAATGCAGCCCAGGGAGAGCCTGTATGTTTGCCTGCTTGTGATGCTTGACCCCGTAGAGAGGACCTCCAGCTGAGTGTCCAGCCTGCCCCTGCGCTTCCGGGTGAACATTTCAGAAAAATCCCGTTTGTGTTCGATGTGGGGTTGGGGTTTAAGGTTAGGGATCGGGGTTAAGGGTTGAGGGGGGTTAGGTTTAGGGTCGGGGTCAGGAGGATAGGGTTAGGGGTTATGGGTTGAGGTTAGTGTTAAGGTCCTGGAGTCTGAATCAGGATGTTTGTTTTATCAGAGGAAAGCCTTCAGTATTGATCATACAGCTTTATTAATACAATTCATAAATTAACTGACCAGAGAGCATGTGCAACACTATGGCTGTAATTACTATTAATTACATGATAAAATTATCATCTCATGGTTTAAACAGTCACATGATCTGTCCAGATGACAGGTTAAAGGTCAACTACCACACATACATACAGATGTGTGTGTACGTGTCACCCAGCTTTTTACATCTCCATGACGTGTCTGGCTGTTTCCATGGCGACGCTGGGATGTATCACATGACCCCTGATTAGCCAACCACAGCTGGTGTGTGAGTATGTGAGTATGTGTGTGTGTGTGTGTGTGAATAAAGACAGCACGAAGTGTGTATTAAAAGATAAATACTTGGTGTGGGGAGGTGAACCTCTGGAGTTCCTCCACCAAGCTCCTCCATCTTGTCTTCAGCAGGCAGGCGAGCCGCTTCACAGACACTGACCCCGAGGTCAGGAGGAGGCGACGATGTCAACACAGTGAAGGAAGCTACAAGTGACCCTCTGGTGCAGCAAAGCATTGTGGGTACAGAGAAGCCAGACAGCTAGCCAATCAGTGAGCAGGTAGCAGCAGGCAGGAAGTGCTTTCGACTTTGTTTCAACGTATTATGTACAAAGTAAGACATAAATACAGCTATGTTGTACAAAGTAAGACATACATAGTAAGACATAAATACTACCAACATCTGTCAAGACGTAGTACATATTAGGTGTAGTTTAGACGTGCTCATGTGGAGACGGACAGGATTAGCATGTTGAAGGTCACAGGTTCCACTCTACGGAGGAACTTGCGTACACACGGTATCTACTGGGGGTCAAAGGTCATGGCTTGGGTGCTAATGGCTTTAGTCGAGTTCCTGCCGGTAGTTAGCGTTAGCTGCAATAGTGTGGTGAGCTCTATGCAGTATTCATGACTTAAAGAGTCCCGACTCCCTACTTTGCCCCCGAGTGTCGTGGGATGCGTCGGCCTAGCAACTGGTACCACCAGAACAGATGTACAACCAAGACAACCGTGTGTTCAGAATACACCTATTGAGGACACAGTGTTTCTCTCAGCTGGTCGTGGTGGTAACCAGCCTCTCTCGTATCTACAACCAGCTGGTCGTCCTGGTAACCAGCCTCTCCCTTCTAGGCACAACCAGCTGGTCGTAGTGGTAACCAGCCTCTCTCGTATCTACAACCAGCTGGTCATCCTGGTAACCAGCCTCTCCCTTGTAGGCACAACCAGCTGGTCGTGGTGGTAACCAGCCTCTCCCTTGTAGGCACAACCAGCTGGTCATCGTGGTAACCAGCCTCTCTCTTGTAGGTACAACCAGTTGGTCGCTGTGGTAACCAGCCTCCCACCATCCGTCTTTAGTTTGGCTTTATTTCCCCTCTTGATTCAGTGCTGGGCGGAGGAAGTGCAGGAGGAGTAGGAGGAGGAGGTCTCGTTAGAGGGGTCCAGATGGGGGTCTCCAGGGTGGAGGTTGTGGGTTCCGCTCAAAGAGGAAAGGAATAATCTAAGAAGTAACAGAGAACAACTGTACAACTCTTCCTCGCAAATAACTAATATCACGCTCTTCCTCACATGTCAACATGACATGCTGAGTGTTGTCATGGAGGAGGTTCATAGCTCACATGTCAGGCTGTTTTGGTGATGTGTGTGTGCGTGCGTGCGTGCGTGCGTGCGTGCGTGCGTGCGTGCGTGCGGCATCGGATAGCAAGCCTGTTGCCTAGCAACCCTGGGCTTCTGGCATGGCACTGGGCTTGTGGTACCAAAGTAACATCTCAGCATCGCACTGTGTGTGTGGAGGAGGTGGTGCTGGTGGAGGAGGAAGTGGAGAAGGAGGAGGGTCTGAGGGATGGGGGTCTGGGAGGGTCTGGAGGGTGGGGGTCTGAGGGGTGGGGGTACCTGACTTGCGGACGGCTCCGTCAGCAGGGCAGGTGTAGTCGCTGGCAGCCAGCAGGTAGCAAGCCCCGCCCCCCAGGTGGTTCTGATCCCTGGAGCTGGACCTCCGCATGGGGGACCTCTCCCCCGGGGAGCGGCTCAGCTCACTGTCCTCACTGCAGTCTGCTGACTCCACTGCAGGGGCGTACCAGGGGGGCGTACAAGGGGGGCGTACCAGACATACAAGACAAGAGGCTAGCTTTAACCAATAGGAAGCGAGAACACAGGGGCTGGAGGCAGACCAGGTCAGACCTGGACCAGAGTGGACCAGGCTAGACCTGGACCAGAGTGGACAAAGTCAGACCTGGACCAGAGTGGACCAGGTCAGACCTGGACCAGTTCAGACCTGGACCAGAGTGGACCAGTTCAGACCTGGACCAGAGAAGACCAGGTCCTCCCCCCCAGCCCCACTATCTGAGAGATCCTCACCCGAGTGGCAGCGCTGTGGGGTCCTGGGGTGGTGCAGGAGACAGAGGTCCCCGTAGTGCGGGTGGTTCTGGCAGCCGGCGGGGGTCCCGGCCGGGACCTGGGGCACGTGTCTCCTCCTCCTCCTGGGCAGCTTCTGCTTGGCCATGGCTAGGGAGTAGTACATGCCAAAGTTGTTCACGATGACGGGCACTGGCATGGCGATGGTCAGCACCCCTGCCAGCGCACACAGCGCCCCCACCAGCATGCCCGACCAGGTCTTGGGGTACATGTCCCCGTAGCCCAGCGTGGTCATGGTGACCACCGCCCACCAGAAGCCCACGGGGATGTTCTTGAACATGGTGTGCCGGTTGGCGGTGGGGTCGGTGGGGCTGGCGCCCAGCCGCTCAGCATAGTAGATCATGGTGGCGAAGATGAGAACGCCCAGCGCCAGGAAGATGACCAGCAGCAGGAACTCGTTGGCACTGGCCCGCATCGTGTGGCCCAGCACCCGCAGGCCGACAAAGTGGCGCGTCAGCTTGAAGATGCGCAGGATGCGGACGAAGCGAACCACACGCAGGAAGCCCAGCGCGTCCCTGGCCGTCTCAGAGGACAGGCCGCTCAGCCCTGCCTCTAGGTAGAAGGGCAGCACGGCCGCCAGGTCGATGATGTTCAGGACGCTCTTGAAGAAGTCCAACTTGCTGGGGCAGAAGGTCACGCGCACCGCAAATTCAAAGGTGAACCACAGCACGCACACGCCCTCCACGTAGGTGAGGGCCGGGTCCGTCCGAACCTCGTACCGGGGCCCGGCGTCCGGGAGGCTGCGGTTCCTCTGGGGATCCGTCTTGTTGACCACCGTGTTGAAGGCCTCGTGGGTCTCCAGGCAGAAGGCGGTAATGGAGACCAGGATGAAGAAGAGAGACGCAAAGGCCACAAACTGGTGAGGAAGAGGAGGCAGAAAAACATTTGGAAACACCATACGAGGGAAGATGAAGGTACTGTGTACGGCAGGTAGTATAAACGAGATAGGAGAGGGGGGAGATGAAGAGAAGGAACCGTGTAATGAAATGTATAATCCCAGCTCCATCCTCACACTCTGCAGCACAATTAACTTCACTATCAACTAACTGATCAAGCAGACTCCACAGAGCATTCAGACCCTCAGCAGGCATGCTAACAGGAAGCAAACATCAGTCCCCTCTCCTCGCCGTCACAGGGAAATGGAAATCAGGGAGATGAACTCCTTGTTCCGTCAGGCCGCCTGTCACTCAGACATCTGAGAGTCTGTTTATAGATGCTTGCTTTGTGTGGCTGTCAGATGGTGGCAGCATCCTCAGCATCCCTCACAGGCCCGGCTATATTTAGAGTCCCAGTACAACCTGCCGGAGGACATCTTGTAGTCTGATTCGAAAAACACAACATGAGTGCACCTCCTCTGTGATGTGCACCTCCCCTCTCTGTGATGTGCAACTCCTCTCTCTGTGATGTGCACCTCCTCTCTCTGTGATGTGCACCTCCTGTCACATCTCACCCAGATATGACACTGAAAGGATAAGTGTGGTGTTGAGAACGCTGGGTTCTCTTCCCAGTTCACCTGTCCTGATCCTGATATCTAAACATTGTCTTTTATCCAAACCTTGTTGCTTGGTCTCCTTCAGATAGGGCAGGTGGGCGGGTCTGGTGCTGGAGACTGAAAGAAGAGGCCCTGGGAGGAGTTCTGCCAGCTATCAGAGACACCTCCCCCTGCAGTCTACACCAGGCTATCAGAGACACCTCCCCCTGCAGTCTACACCAGGCTATCAGAGACACCTCCCCCTGCAGTCTACACCAGGCTATAAGAGACAGCTCCCCCTGCAGGCTACACCAGGCTATAAGAGACAGCTCCCCCTGCAGGCTACACCAGGCTATCAGAGACACCTCCCCCTGCAGGCTACACCAGCGCTGTCCAGAGGCAGAGATGAACATGAACCCATATGATCTCCCACCCCCATTCACGACACTCCGGGTTATATAAACTGCCCGACGCTATCCACTCAACCACTAAATCAATATTACTTTGAGTTGGTGAGCTTTCGTTTGGTCGGGGGGCAGCGGTCATATTTAGAGACCAAAGTTTGTGTTCTAGTTTACCGTGTCCATGTGTTGGCATCGTCCTCCTCCTAGACATGATGGCCACACACCCGAGCGCACATCTGCTGCAGGTGTTCGGGGAGCAGCAGCAAATGGGTGTGTTTGTGAGCAGGCTACTGGCCCGCTAGCTAGCAGCTGTAGGGTCATCTCTGAAGCTCCACCAACCCCCAAACAAGTTCACAGCTAGTTGGAGGGTGGTGCTCGATGTACTAGAAAATACACCATTAAAATACACTTCTAAATGCACTATTTAATACAGTTGTAAACACAGCAAAAGGCCTGGATCTGCTCAAGGCCTCCCGCCAGTCAGAGAGCTGAACATCAGCACCCAGTCCACTGCTTCCAAGCTGCGATCATGAGACTATGGAACGCCCAGCGCGAACCTACTGATCATCTGTCTGTCTGGGAGACGGGGGGCATTCTGGGAATTGTAGTTCTAGAGGGTGACGGAGTACCTTGCTTCAGGACGGAGTGTCCCTCCCACCCCGGTCTACATGGAAATGCCACCTCTTCTTTTTTAAAGAATACAAAATGGAGGGAGGGAGAGCTATCCCCCCCCTTCCAAATCCAATCAGTAAAGAGAGACAAAGACAGAGAAAATACAACTAGGGATGCACCGATACCGATACCAGTATTCGGTATCGGTCCGATACTGTGCTCATGTACTCGTACTCGTTAAACTACTCCGATACAACCGCACCGATACCACTTTGGCAACGCAACGCAACGTTAACCTTGTAATATTCTTAGCCAAGGAATATTGAAATAAAGAGATGCAACCGAGTTGTCGTTTATGGATGTTTAATAGCAACTGCGCATGGTACCGAGCATGGGCGTAGAATTTAGTGGGGACGCTGGGGACATGCAACAATTAACGGAGCACAGAAACATCTTCCACCACTGTGTGGTTGGCTCCGCCACCCTTAACGTGGGGTGAGCTGATTCGCGGGGGGAACCCTCCGGAACCCATCGGCAAACCATCCAGCTGCTGGCTATAAATAAACCACAGAAACTTCCAGGAGATCCAATTTGAATATTTCATCACTTTTGGACAACATGGTCCATATAAGGAGCCCTAACCCTAACAGACAGAGAGAGATGGAAGAGAGATATGGAGAGAGACCTCCTCCTCCTCTTCGTCCACCATCTCCTCCTCCTCCTGTATTTCAGGACGTGTCAATGTCGGTTTCCCGCCTCTCTGCTCCTTCATTGACATCCAAGAATAGAAGAGAAGCTAAATTAAACCCAGCATGAGTGTGCGCGGTCCTTTGTGTGCGTGCGTGTGTGTTTGCATGCAAAGGGGTTGCTTGGCAGCATGCTACCTGGATTCATTAATATATTACTCACACACACAATTAAACACTACAGATACACACTGCTAGATGGATGTCTGGAAACTACCAACGATGCACTCCTCGCCCTGCTTGTGTGTGTGTGATGAATTACTCAGTTCTCCAGTATATTTACCGTCTAACAGACACAACCATCAGGCCTCTCTCGCTCTCAGAGAGAAAGAAACATTCACGAAACACCCATGTAAAAAAACACACACACACACACACAATGTGTGTCAATGTGTTGCTAAGAGACAAGGGAGGTTCAGGTCAATGTAGTTATTAATTGCTGTTCGCCTCCATGGTAACGTGCTAAAGCTACACACCTGACAGCTATCTGTCTTCACTAAACTGTAAATATACTTCACTGGTCCTTCAAATAAATTCTCTCTCATACATGATGTATTATACAATATATTATATGATAGTCATACCATATAGACGCATTAATTGCTGTCCCTCAAGTTCTAGTTTCCCATAACAATCATAAATCATGCTAGTAACACACAGTACACAAACTGTGTGTGTGTCTTCTATCAAAGGGATCAAAGCCGTGTGACAGGCAAGTCTATTCCTGTCCCGAGTTATTAATACTATTATTTATTCTTAGGTGATTAATTCAGCGTCTACTGAGGTGAAGGCCGACCTCCCAGTCGTTTAAAAACAGATATCATTTGATCAAAATCTGTCTCAAACACAGAACAAATAAATAAATAAATACAATCAACAAGCATGTCTTCGAGTTTCATTTGATGAGCCCAGGAATTCTCTGTCCCCCAGGAGAGACGAGGAGCTGTGTGGATATCAGCAACATCACCGATGACCCGGTCAGCACCACACTGCAGCCTGCATGCCCCAGGAAGCACTCCTCCTCATCATCATGGACAACTGGTTCCTCCATCAGGTCTCACTAAGGACTGGTTTACCAGGCCCTACTGGCGGAGGACTGGTTTACCAGGCCCTAGTGGCGGAGGACTGGTTTACCAGGTCCTAGTGATGGAGGACTGGTTTACCAGGACCTAGTAGCGGAGGACTGGTTTACCAGGTCCTACTGGTGGAGGACTGGTTTACCAGGCCCTAGTGGTGGAGGACTGGTTTACCAAGTCCTAGTGGTAGAGGACTGGTTCATCAGGTCCTAGTGATGGTACCTGATGAACCAGGGACTTATCAGTCCAGTGTATTTCAGGGCAGTGCATGACGCAGACCTGGCGAGGTCATCGAGGACTGTGGAACACTTGAGAACCGGGGTACTGTGGGCTATTCCTGTCTTTCAAGATCACCGTCTTCGACCGGTTAAAAAACCACCAGCATCTGACCTCCCCGGCTGCCAGCGCGTGTCTGAACTCGATTAATAAAGTTTCTAAAAATACTGCCGTCCTGCAGAGGCTCCGGGAAGAGTCAGGAAGATACGGTGGCGAGGTGCGACTGGTGGGTGGAACCCCCACATTGTTTAAAGATGACCTCCTTCTCACAATGGATGCTCTGGATTCAAGTTGAGGAATGTAGGCCAAAGTCATGCTGCTGCCCTGCCCTGCAAGGTCTGACCTGGTCCTGCTGTCTCTGGGGAGGGGTCTGACCTGGTCCTACTGTCTCTGGGGGGGGGGGGGGAGGGAGGGGGGGGGGTTCTGACCTGGTCCTGCTGTCTCTGGGGTGGGGGGGGGGGGGGTCTGACCTGGTCCTGCTGTCTCTGGGGGTGGGGGGCGTCTGACCTGGTCCTGCTGTCTCTGGGGTGGGGTGGGGGGGTCTGACCTGGCCCTGCTGTCTCTTGGGGGGGTCTGACCTGGTCCTGCTGTCTCTGGGGTGGGGTGGGGGCGGGGGGTCTGACCTGGTCCTGCTGTCTGTGTGGGGGGGGGGTCTGACCTGGTCCTGCTGTCTCTGGGGGGGGGTCTGACCTGGTCCTGCTGTCTCTGGGGAGGGGTCCTGACCTGGTCCTGCTGTCTCTGGGGGGGGGGGTCTGACCTAGTCCTGCTGTCTTTTGGGGGGCCAGGTGACCACAGTGCCAGGCTGACCACAGGTGACCACTGGGCTGACCACTCACCTCATCTTGTCACATGACCGCAGGCACCTGAGTTCTGAGGTCACCCGCTGAATTGATGTCACCTCAATCACTAACCATTTTGCTTCCATTATAATCGTGACATCAGAGAGGCACCCAAACAAGACAGACGGGGAGGAGAATAGGAGAAGGAGAGTAGAGGACAGAAGAAAGATGAGGAGGGAGGAGGAGGAGAGGAGAAGAGGACAGAAAGGAGAGGAAAGATGAGGAGAGGAGAGGGGAGGAGAGGAGAGGAGAGGGCACCCACATGCAGCTCCGCACTGGGCCCCCACATGCAGCTCCACCACTGGGCCCCCACATAGCAGCTCCACTGGCCGCTCCAATGCACCCACTGGGCCCCTCACATGCAGCTCCGCACTGGGCCCCGCCATGCAGCTCCGCCCCACTGGGCCCCCACATGCAGCTCCGCACTGGGCCCCCACATGCAGCTCCACACTGGGCCCCCACATGCAGCTCCACACTTGGCCCCCACATGCAGCTCCACACTGGGCCTGGTCTGGGGCGCTGAGCAACCTACAATAAGAAACCGTCCTACAACACTACTGAAGGTGTTTCACTCCTATTCATCCTGAATGAATAAGTTAACAAACGAAAGAAATGAATAAATGTATGTGGTATTGGTAAAAAATTATAATAAATTACTAGGCCTATTCATCTGAACTTCTGAAGAGCATAATGGCCTGTCAGAGAGTGACACACCGCTGGGAGAGATGTTGTGATTTATGAATCACTCCATGACTGGTCTGAGGTGTGCAGGGTAAATGCATCTGCTATCACTGACACTTAGCATCAATTATTTAGAGACAGTACGTGGCAGAGGACAGTGATAGCCACGCTAGCCACGGCCCATGCTAGTCTGCAGGCGGAGCAGATACAGTAAATGGCACACACCTTTTGCATGTATGCTATCACGTCCTTCAAATACAGAGTGGAGAATCATGTTTCTGGTTGGCCACCATTTTACATTCACACAACCTCTGAAGATTCTTCTTCAGATCCACCACGCCCAGAATGACATCACTCCTATTAACCATGGCCAGAATGACATCACTCCTATTAACCACGCCCAGAATGAATCACTCCTATAAACCACGCCCAGAATGACATCATTCCTATAAACCATGCCCAGAATAACATCACTACTATAAACCACGCCCAGAATAACATCACTACTATAAACCACGCCCAGAATGACATAATTCATATAAACCACGCCCAGAATGACATCACTCCTATTAACCACACCCAGAATGACGACATTCCTATAAACCACACCCAGAATGACATCACTACTATTAACCACGCCAAGAATGACATCACTACTATTAACCACGCCAAGAATGACATCACTACTATTAACCACACCTAGAATGACATCACTCCAATAAACCACGCCCAGTCTGACATCACTACTACTAACCCCGCCCAGTCTGACATCACTACTATTAACCACGCCCAGAATGACATCACTCCTATAAACCACGCCCAGAATGACATCACTCCTATAAACCACGCCCAGAATTACATCACTCCTATTAACCATGCCCAGAATGAAATCACTCCTATAAACCACGCCCAGAATGAAATCACTCCTATAAACCACGCCCAGAATGACATCAATATTAACCACGCCCAGAATTACATCACTACTATTAACCACGCCCAGAATTACCTCACTCCTATAAACCACACCCAGAATGACATCACTCCTATAAACCACACCCAGAATGACATCACTACTATTAACCACGGCAAGAATGACATCACTACTATTAACCACACCCAGAATGACATCACTCCTATTAACCACGGGCAGTCTGACATCACTACTACTAACCCCGCCCAGTCTGACATCACTACTACTAACCCAGTCTGACCATTAACCACACCCACAACCACCTGGTCTTGAGGTTTCACCTGGTGGATAGTTTAGGTGATAACTGACTTGGTTTTAATGTTGATAAGTCCTTGTTTTGAGCCAGATGGTTTGAATACATTCTACCTAGGGTGAGGGTCAGGGTGAGGGGTTAGGATGAGGGTTAGGGGTTAGGGTTAGTTGTTAGGGTTAGGCTTAGGGGTTAGGGTGAGGGTTTAGGGTGAGGGGTTCGTGCTAGGGTTAGAGTTAGGGTGAGGGTTAGGCCCTAACCCCTCACCCTGTGCCCTCAAATTTCGGATTTGGACGGGTATGTTTGGTGAAAACACTTATGTTTTGTCTCTAGTGGCGCTTCACATTGCCGCTTTTAATAATAGCCAGTCTCGGGACAGATGAGACATACAGGTTTTGAACTGTCCATGGGAAGAATGTACACGTCTGTCCAATCTTGATTAAAGGCTCTGTTCTAATTACTGATTACCTTTCTCTTTTTAAAGCGCACTATCCTCCGACTGCTTCTCTCGTCTTGTCTTGTCTCTCCGCGTGTATGTTTGTTTCTCACTGACTGCAATGATCTGATTGGCTGAGTAGCGTCATGTGACGTGACCTGATTGGGCCGCTAAGCCAGTGCCGTAAAGGCTAGAAAGAGGCGCCGGTTACTAAATAGAAACGCTACATATATTTTATAATACTCTATAATTTATTGGTTATAGTTCCGGGTCCGTATATGACGGCGTCTGGGTCCGGACTCGGACCGCATATTAGTGTCCTCTGATCTAGTGGAACCAATTAAGGAATCTACAGAGTCGCGTCCGGACTCGGACCGCATATTAGTGTCCTCTGATCTAGTGGAACCAATTAAGGAATCAATTGCAGGAGAAAAAAAAACTTGAATTAATACATTTGTAATACTACAAATGTAAATGTATTATAGGACTGTTGTTAATGTAAATGCCCAACAGGCCAGATTAAACAACGCAATGGGACATATGTGGCCCGTGGGCTGTAGTTTGCCCACCTATGGGTTAGGGGTTAGGGTTAGGGTGAGAGTTAGGGTTAGGACAGTACAGTTACATAGGGGACAATGTGTAGTGGCATGGATAGAGCTCCGCACTGGGCCCCCACATGCAGCTCCGCACTGGGCCCCCACATGCAGCTCCGCACTGGGCCCCCACATGCAGCTCCACACTGGGCCCCCACATGCAGCTCCACACTTGGCCCCCACATGCAGCTCCACACTGGGCCTGGTCTGGGGCGCTGAGCAACCTACAATAAGAAACCGTCCTACAACACTACTGAAGGTGTTTCACTCCTATTCATCCTGAATGAATAAGTTAACAAACGAAAGAAATGAATAAATGTATGTGGTATTGGTAAAAAATTATAATAAATTACTAGGCCTATTCATCTGAACTTCTGAAGAGCATAATGGCCTGTCAGAGAGTGAGACACCGCTGGGAGAGATGTTGTGATTTATGAATCACTCCATGACTGGTCTGAGGTGTGCAGGGTAAATGCATCTGCTATCACTGACACTTAGCATCAATTATTTAGAGACAGTACGTGGCAGAGGACAGTGATAGCCACGCTAGCCACGGCCCATGCTAGTCTGCAGGCGGAGCAGATACAGTAAATGGCACACACCTTTTGCATGTATGCTATCACGTCCTTCAAATACAGAGTGGAGAATCATGTTTCTGGTTGGCCACCATTTTACATTCACACAACCTCTGAAGATTCTTCTTCAGATCCACCACGCCCAGAATGACATCACTCCTATTAACCATGGCCAGAATGACATCACTCCTATTAACCACGCCCAGAATGAATCACTCCTATAAACCACGCCCAGAATGACATCATTCCTATAAACCACGCCCAGAATGACATCACTACTATAAACCACGCCCAGAATGACATCACTCCTATAAACCACGCCCAGAATGACATCATTCCTATAAACCACGCCCAGAATGACATAATTCATATAAACCACGCCCAGAATGACATCACTCCTATTAACCACACCCAGAATGACGACATTCCTATAAACCACACCCAGAATGACATCACTACTATTAACCACGCCAAGAATGACATCACTACTATTAACCACGCCAAGAATGACATCACTACTATTAACCACGCCAAGAATGACATCACTACTATTAACCACACCTAGAATGACATCACTCCAATAAACCACACCCAGTCTGACATCACTACTACTAACCCCGCCCAGTCTGACATCACTACTATTAACCACGCCCAGAATGACATCACTCCTATAAACCACGCCCAGAATGACATCACTCCTATAAACCACGCCCAGAATTACATCACTCCTATTAACCATGCCCAGAATGAAATCACTCCTATAAACCACGCCCAGAATGAAATCACTCCTATAAACCACGCCCAGAATGACATCAATATTAACCACGCCCAGAATTACATCACTACTATTAACCACGCCCAGAATTACCTCACTCCTATAAACCACACCCAGAATGACATCACTCCTATAAACCACACCCAGAATGACATCACTACTATTAACCACACCCAGAATGACATCACTCCTATTAACCACGGGCAGTCTGACATCCATACTACTAACCCCGCCCAGTCTGACATCACTACTACGTAACCCAGTTCTGACCATTAACCAACACCACAACCACTGGTCTTGAGGTTTCACCTGGTGGGATAGTTTAGGTTGATAACTGACTTGGTTTAATGTTGATAAGTCCTTGTTTTGAGCCAGATGGTTTGAATACATTCTACCTAGGGTGAGGGTCAGGGTGAGGGGTTAGGATGAGGGTTAGGGGTTAGGGTTAGTTGTTAGGGTTAGGCTTAGGGGTGGTTTTAGGGTGAGGGTTTAGGGTGAGGGGGTTCGTGCTAGGGTTAGAGTTAGGGTGAGGGTTAGGCCCTAACCCCTCACCCTGTGCCCTCAAATTTCGGATTTGACGGGTATGTTGGTGAAAAACTTATGTTTTGTCTCTAGTGGGCTCTCACATTGCCGCTTTTAATAATAGCCAGTCTCGGGACAGATGAGAACATACAGGTTTTGAACTGTCCATCGGGAAGAATGGTACACGTCTGTCCAATCTTGATTAAAAGCTCTGTTCAATTTACTGGATTACCTTTCTCTTTTTAAAGCGCACTGATCCTCCGACTGCTCTCTCGTCTTGTCTTGTTATCCCGCGTGTAGTTTGTTTCTCACTGACTGCATGGACTGATTGCTGAGTAAGCGTATGTGACCGTGACCTGATTTGGACCGCTAAACAGTGCCGTAAAGGCTAGAAAGAGGCGCCGGTTACTACATATATTTTATAATACTCTATAATTTATTGGTTATAGTTCCGGGTCCGTATATGACGGCGTCTGGGTCCGGACTCGGACCGCATATTAGTGTCCTCTGATCTAGTGGAACCAATTAAGGAATCAATTGCAGGAGAAAAAAAAACTTGAATTAATACATTTGTAATACTACAAATGTAAATGTATTATAGGACTGTTGTTAATGTAAATGCCCAACGGGCCAGATTAAACAACGCAATGGGACATATGTGGCCCGTGGGCTGTAGTTTGCCCACCTATGGGTTAGGGGTTAGGGTTAGGGTGAGAGTTAGGGTTAGGACAGTACAGTTACATAGGGGACAATGTGTAGTGGCAGCTTGGATAGAAGACTGTAAGAAGTCCACCAGACATGAGAAATAGCTCTGGCTGTGAACACACTCCGAGATACCACGGAACTAATGGATCCATTCATGTTTGATGCAATTAAGCCAGCGCTATGTACTGGACCAGAGGCCGACACTCAGAGAAATGTTTTGATTGATTTTATTGTGAATGTGGAGATAGCCTGGCTGACCACCGGGAGGCTGGGGCTCCTCAGTGTTCTACACACTGCTCTGCTGCTGCTCTGCTGCCAACTCTGGCACCTGGACTGCTCCCAGAGGGCTTCTGTTAGCCCACTGGGAGATGGAGTTCACATTTTGAACGTAGGTGTGTAGTGGACACATCCTGCTGTCCACCACTTTAACATGAAGTTAATGACAGACACCACACACACACACACCTCTAGCCTCCATCTGATCCTGGGCTGATGAACACTTCTGATCTGTAGAGCTGCAGAGAGCTGCTGTATGGAGAAGAACCCCTACCTGCTCCTTAATGCCCTGTCTATATACTGTCTAACCCCTACCTGCTCCTTAATGCCCTGTCTCTATACTGTCTAACCCCTACATGCTCCTTAATTACCTGTCTCTGTACGGTCTAACCCCTGTACTGTCTAGCCCCTACCTGCTGCTTAATGACCTGTCTCTATAATGTCTAACCCCTACCTGCTCCTTAATGACCTGTCTCTGTACTGTCTAACCCCTACCTGCTCCTTAATGACCTGTCTCTGTACTGTCTGACCCCTACCTGCTCCTTAATGACCTGTCTCTGTACTGTCTAACCCTAACTTTAACTAACTGATAAAGTAGTGAGCTTACCCGAGCCGCCCGGGAGGAGTAGGGGTCCTCGAACAGGTTCCAGACCACGGGCTGCCATCTCCTCCACAGTCCGGTGCCGCAGCCGGCCCCGCCGGGCTCCTCCTGCACGCCCAGTCGCCTCCTCCTCCTGCTCCCCGCCGCCCCGTCCTCCTCCTCCTCCTCCTCCTCGGGGCCCCCGGTCAGCTGGAACACGTCCAGAGCCTCCTCTGCGTCGCGGTGCTGGCGGTAGGTCATCCAGCAGCAGGGCTCCACGTCCGTGTCGTCCACGCCCCAGAAGGAGAGCTCCTCCTCGAACAGCGGGCCGCACACGTCGGCGGGGCAGTGCAGCCTCCCGGTGCGGTAGTAGTTGAGCACGCAGCAGAACACCCCGGGGTGCCGGTCGAAGAAGTACTCCGCCGAGCCGGCCGGGACCTGTTGCAGCTGCTCGTGCGGGTCCGGGTCCGGGTCGAGGTCCGGGTCCGAGGCAGAGGCCAACAGCGCGAGCCGGGTGCCCGGTAACGTCTTCAGCGTGGACCGGTAGGTCTCGTGGCGCGTGCCGCCCACGTTCAGGACGATCCTCTCGCGCTCATCAAACTTGCCCATCGCTCCGGACCGGACATGACGGGCGGACCGGGCGAAGCTCACCCGCCGGGTCGCGGTTCCCGGTCTCCGGCACCTGAGCCCGGGAGCGCGGCTCGCACCTGGCGGCTGTTTCGCTCCAAAACAAAAGCAATCAACGCGCGCGCGCCCCGTAAAGTCCGCGCGCTCCCCTTGGCGGCACCGGACCGGTGAGCTCACGTGCGGACGGTCAGCGTCTTCCCGCCTCCTCCTCCTCACAACAGCAGCGCGCTCCCCGGCGTCTCGAGGCGGTGCGTCTGTGTGCGCGCGAGGCTCCGTCCCGCCCAGCAGTGATGGAGTCTCAAGTTGGTCAGTTAGTTTGGAGGAAGTCTCGCTCAACAGGTGTCCGATTAGTTAGTGACTTAGTTAGTTCATCATCTAGGGTAGTTCGTTAACTAGGTAGTTCATTATCTAGTTAGTTCATTAACTAGTTGGTTCATTAACTAGGTAGTTAGTTCATCAACTAGTTAGGTAATTCATTAACTAGGTAGTTAGTTCATCAACTAGTTAGGTAGTTCATTAACTAGGTAGTTAGATCATTAACTACTTGGTTCATTAACTAGTTAGGTAGTTCGTTAACTAGTTAGTTCATCAACTAGTTAGGTAGTTCATTAACTAGGTAGTTAATTATCCAGTTAGTTCGTTAACTGGTGAGTTAGTTATCTAGGTAGTTAGTGAGTTCATTAACTAGTTAGTTCATTATCTAGTTCGTTCGTTAACTAGTTCGTTCATTAACTAGTTAGTTCATTATCTAGTTCGTTCGTTAACTAGTTAGTTCGTTATCTAGGTAGTTAGTTAGTTCGTTAACTAGTGGGTTAGTTATCTAATATGCTTTTCACACTACAGTTAACCCCGGGTTAAATGCAGGGTTAAGCAGAGTTTCACACTTGCATTTTTGAAAGTGGGTTAGCACCGCTTTTAACCCTGGGTTAACTAACCCTGCTACGAAGCAGGGTTAGTTAACCCAGGCACCGCAATTCGGGGCCAAGAACACTCGTGTGAAGATTGTGGGGTTAGAAGGTAACAGTGATATGAAGACTCTCCATCCAATCACAGACCGTAACCTCACCTCATTTACATATTAATCGCACGCGCATCTCTGAAGGCGATCTTGAACATTAATTTCTCTGTTCTTAAAATAAAACCGAAAACCTCCTCATATACTCTTCTCTTCTCCAGTTTAATTGTTATTCTCTCTCTTCGCTCTCTCGCTCTTTGTGTGTGTGTGTGTGTTTAATTACTATCGCCATCACAGCGGCGTGATGACGTCATTTCGACAGCTAAGCCGGTTAAAATTTAAACAAAGGTCACGTGCTGGGCCGGTCCAATCATTTTCGATAACCCAGTAAATATGCAAATGAGAACGTTAACCCGGGGTCTACAAGCTCACAGTGTGAAACGCTGAGCATTAACTAGTTCGTTCGTTATCTAGGTGGTGAGTTAGTTCGTTAACTAGTTTCGGTTCGTTATCTAGGTGGTTAGATTCGTTAGTTAGTTATCTAAGTGGTTAGTTAGTTCGTTAACTAGTTAGTTCAATTATCTAGGTAGTGCCTATGATATCGCGAGGTTTCCAGCTGCGTGTGTTGAGCGCTGGATGCTTGGGATATATATAAATGTTATTATATATTATATTATATATATCTGTTATAAATGTTATTCCTGTTTATGTTCTTAACTGTTACAACACACGCCTGGTTCTCTAAAACAAGCCTCTTGGGTGAATGTTTTTTTGTTTCAAATGGACATTTATGAATTCTCCAATTTTGTTTACTCAACAACATCCATACTAATAATGTATATGAATAAAATGTCCTCGAAACGTCTATTAGACCTCCGAGTCTCCTCTGCTCAGTGTGAATAAAGCTAATGGAGAGCTAATGTTGCTATTCATCACTCATCTGATGGATCTGGGACTGTACACAGGAGACCACAAGAACAGTCTTAATACAGTCTTAGTGCAGTCCCAGTTTTAATAATCCAGGTTTAATGAAGTTTTATAATAATGTTATATTATTCCATGTTATCTGAAGACAAACTCTCATGAAGCGTCCTCAGACTGGCCTGGCCTCTTCAGACACCTCACACCAAGTTCATGATATAATCAATTACATCTCATAAATATGACATGGCCGCAGGGCCGTAACATGTTGATACAGCCATTCACACTGAACATAGAGCAGCTTTAGACACGCTCACACTGAACATAGAGCAGCTTTAGACACGCTCACACTGAACATACAGCAGCTTTAGACACGCTCACACGGAACAAAGAGCAGCTTTAGACACAGACACTGAACATAGAGCAGCTTTAGACACGCTTACACTGAACATACAGCAGCTTTAGACACGCTCACACGGAACAAAGAGCAGCTTTAGACACACACACTGAACATAGAGCAGCTTTAGACACGCTTACACTGAACATACAGCAGCTTTAGACACGCTCACACTGAACATAGAGCAGCTTTAGACACTCACACTGAACATAGAGCAGCTTTAGACACGCTCACACTGAACATACAGCAGCTTTAGACACTCACACTGAACATAAAGCAGCTTTAGACACGCTCACACGGAACATATAGCAGCTTTAGACACTCTCACACTGAACATAAGCAGCTTTAGACACGCTCACACTGAACATAGAGCAGCTTTAGACACGCTCACACTGAACATAGAGCAGCTTTAGACACTCTCCACAGCCCAGAGAGCTTCCTCGCCACCTTCAGGAAACAAGAGAGGAGAGAGAGAGAGAGAGAGAGACTTCAGTAAGTCCTGAACTTGCTGTCCAGATGAATCTGACACCACAAACCAGACGCTGAGGCCTGTGAGACGCCATGAGATCCTCCTCAACCTCCTGCCCGCTAGACAGGTCAGATATAGTGCAGTACTGACAGTATGCAGTACAGACAGTACAGTACTGACAGTATGCAGTAGTGTTAGTAGAGACAAGATGCAGTACAGTGTAGTACAGACAGTACTGACAGTATGCAGTACAGTGTAGTAGAGTAGCTAAGATGGCTTAGGAGGTGCGTGGTGTGTGATATAGTGGTTGCCAATGCCTATCTGTTCATACTTACCAGTTCATCACAAGACTCAATCCCCAGACTCTCATTTGAGACTAATAATGAGTTGTGCCTTCATGGTTCACTGGACAGAGCATGGAGGGGCTGTTCCGTCTACTGCGCGTTGACTCGTGTTCCTCTGCGCCATCTACAGGCGGCACGGGGAACCAAGCAGCTTGTCCCCCGTACTTCTGGAATCAGTTCAATGTGAACAAGCACAACTTGGTTTGAATGTCAATTCGACAGAAACACGGCAACAAGAAGCACAACCATGGGCCGTTATTTGTTTAAGTTTCCTCTGAATCAGTTATAAACTTACTCCACCACACAAATCACATCTGGCATGAAACAAATTTAGAATGAAGACAGATTTCTGTAACCCTCTTTGTTAGAAGTCACGCCTCCAATATTCCTCATGTGTTATTATTTTCTGATTGAAACATGATTCTTCTGACCACAAGTTCACGTGTAGATTCAATATCAAATGAATTGTCAATTAAATGGACTAAACAACTAATTGAAGGTTATGCTTGGCAAGGTGCAGAGTGTAGAACTCGAATCCAGCGGAACAGACATGGCAGAATCTAATGTTCTTCTTTCATGTAAGCTATGACCGCTAGTTATGACAGACTAAATAATCAATTAAAGAAGGTTCTAACTCAAATGAACCATCACTTGAGATTGTGGCTACTTGATGTGGTCGTTGATGACATCATTGAAGGAGCAACTGTCCCCTGAAGGCCACGTTGGGGCCTGCTTCCTCACAAACAGGAAGTTCCTCACAGACAGGAAGTTCCTCACAGACAGGAAGTTCTTCACAGCCTGCTCCAAGGTTCTCCACGCCCCTCTTCCAAGGCTGCTGAAGAGTGGGAGGAGCCTCTTCCTCCTCTCCTCCTCCACCTCTTCTGTTCTGCTCCTCCTCTTCCTGAAGCTCAGGCTCCGCCCCCAGAAAGTCCTCTGCCTGTTCATGGCCAATCAGCGGGGCTTCTTCTGTGGGCGTGGCCTCACGGGCCGCCAGAGACTCAATGAGCTTGTCCAGGTTGCCTTGACCGGATCCGTCTGGGACAGGAAACAGGAAATACATTCATCACATACTTATAGCAACACACCCGGACACACGCACTAGCATAGCAACACACCTGGGGATGTGCTGGGAGGACACTCCAAGCCTCTCTTCCTCATCAGGGAACGGATGGTCTGTAGCTGAGACATGATCTCCTGCTTCTGCTCCTGGGCCACCGACTTCACACTGCAGCCAGTGAGAGAGACATAGGGCTTACACAGAGAGAGAGAGAGACATAGGGCTTACACAGAGAGAGAGAGAGAGAGAGAGACATAGGGGTTCCAGAGAGAGAGAGAGAGAGAGAGAGAGAGAGAGAGAGAGAGAGAGAGAGAGAGAGAGAGAGAGAGAGATACATAGGGGTTCCAGACAGAGAGAGTCATAGGGGTTCCAGAGAGAGAGTCCTTACCAGTTGGTGAGTGGGTCTAGCTGCCCCAGGATGGTGTTCAGCATCTTCGTTAACTAGGTAGTTCATTATCTAGTTAGTTCATTAACTAGTTGGTTCATTAACTAGGTAGTTAGTTCATCAACTAGTTAGGTAATTCATTAACTAGGTAGTTAGTTCATCAACTAGTTAGGTAGTTCATTAACTAGGTAGTTAGATCATTAACTACTTGGTTCATTAACTAGTTAGGTAGTTCGTTAACTAGTTAGTTCATCAACTAGTTAGGTAGTTCATTAACTAGGTAGTTAATTATCCAGTTAGTTCGTTAACTGGTGAGTTAGTTATCTAGGTAGTTAGTGAGTTCATTAACTAGTTAGTTCATTATCTTAGTTCGTTCGTTAACTAGTTCGTTCATTAACTAGTTAGTTCATTATCTAGTTCGTTCGTTAACTAGTTAGTTCGTTATCTAGGTAGTTAGTTAGTTCGTTAACTAGTGGGTTAGTTATCTAATATGCTTTTCACACTACAGTTAACCCCGGGTTAAATGCAGGGTTAAGCAGAGTTTCACACTTGCATTTTTTTGAAAGTGGGTTAGCACCGCTTTTAACCCTGGGTTAACTAACCCTGCTACGAAGCAGGGTTAGTTAACCCAGGCACCGCAATTCGGGGCCAAGAACACTCGTGTGAAATGATTGTGGGGTTAGAAGGTAACAGTGATATGAAGACTCTCCATCCAATCACAGACCGTAACCTCACCTCATTTACATATTAATCGCACGCGCATCTCTGAAGGCGATCTTGAACATTAATTTCTCTGTTCTTAAAATAAAACCGAAAACCTCCTCATATACTCTTCTCTTCTCCAGTTTAATTGTTATTCTCTCTCTTCGCTCTCTCGCTCTTTTGTGTGTGTGTGTGTTTAATTACTATCGCCATCACAGCGGCGTGATGACGTCATTTCGACAGCTAAGCCGGTTAAAATTTAAACAAAGGTCACGTGCTGGGCCGGTCCAATCATTTTCGATAACCCAGTAAATATGCAAATGAGAACGTTAACCCGGGGTCTACAAGCTCACAGTGTGAAACGCTGAGCATTAACTAGTTCGTTCGTTATCTAGGTGGTGAGTTAGTTCGTTAACTAGTTCGTTCGTTATCTAGGTGGTTAGTTCGTTAGTTAGTTATCTAAGTGGTTAGTTAGTTCGTTAACTAGTTAGTTCATTATCTAGGTAGTGCCTATGATATCGCGAGGTTTCCAGCTGCGTGTGTTGAGCGCTGATGCTTGGATATATATAAATGTTATTATATATTATATATTATATATATCTGTTATAAATGTTATTCCTGTTTATGTTCTTAACTGTTACAACACACGCCTGGTTCTCTAAAACAAGCCTCTTGGGTGAATGTTCTTTTGTTTCAAATGGACATTTATGAATTCTCCAATTTTGTTTACTCACACACATCCATCTAATAATGTATATGAATAAAATGTCCTCGAAACGTCTATTAGACCTCCGAGTCTCCTCTGCTCAGTGTGAATAAAGCTAATGGAGAGCTAATGTTGCTATTCATCACTCATCTGATGGATCTGGGACTGTACACAGGAGACACAAGAACAGTCTTAATACAGTCTTAGTGCAGTCCAGTTTTAATAATCCAGGTTTAATGAAGTTTAATAATATGTTATATTATTCCATGTTATCTGAAGACAAACTCTCATGAAGCGTCCTCAGACTGGCCTGGCCTCTTCAGACACCTCACACCAAGTTCATGATATAATCAATTACATCTCATAAATATGACATGGCCGCAGGGCCGTAACATGTTGATACAGCCATTCACACTGAACATAGAGCAGCTTTAGACACGCTCACACTGAACATAGCGCAGCTTTAGACACGCTCACACTGAACATACAGCAGCTTTAGACACGCTCACACGGAACAAAGAGCAGCTTTAGACACAGACACTGAACATAGAGCAGCTTTAGACACGCTTACACTGAACATACAGCAGCTTTAGACACGCTCACACGGAACAAAGAGCAGCTTTAGACACACACACTGAACATACAGCAGCTTTAGACACGCTTACACTGAACATACAGCAGCTTTAGACACGCTCACACTGAACATAGAGCAGCTTTAGACACTCACACTGAGCATAGAGCAGCTTTAGACACGCTCACACTGAACATACAGCAGCTTTAGACACTCACACTGAACATAAAGCAGCTTTAGACACGCTCACACGGAACATATAGCAGCTTTAGACACTCTCACACTGAACATAAAGCAGCTTTAGACACGCTCACACTGAACATAGAGCAGCTTTAGACACGCTCACACTGAACATAGAGCAGCTTTAGACACTCTCCACAGCCCAGAGAGCTTCCTCGCCACCTTCAGGAAACAAGAGAGGAGAGAGAGAGAGAGAGAGACTTCAGTAAGTCTGAACTTGCTGTCCAGATGAATCTGACACCACAACCAGACGCTGAGGCTGTGAGACGCCATGAGATCCCTCCTCACCCTCCTGCCCGCTAGACAGGTCAGATATAGTGCAGTACTGACAGTATGCAGTACAGACAGTACAGTACTGACAGTATGCAGTAGTGTAGTAGAGACAAGATGCAGTACAGTGTAGTACAGACAGTACTGACAGTATGCAGTACAGTGTAGTAGAGTAGCTAAGATGGCTTAGGAGGTGCGTGGTGTGTGATATAGTGGTTGCCATGCCTATCTGTTCATACTACCAGTTCATCACAAAGACTCAATCCCCCAGACTCTCATTTGAGACTAATAATGAGTTGTCATTCATGGTTCACTTGGACAGAGCATGGAGGGGCTGTTCCGTCTACTGCGCGTTGACTCGTGTTCCTCTGGCGCCATCTACAGGCGGCACGGGGAACCAGCAGCTTGTCCCCGTACCTTCTGGAATCAGTTCAATGTGAACAAGCACAACTTGGTTTGAATGTCAATTCGACAGAAACACGGCAACAAGAAGCACAACCATGGCGTTTATTTGTTTATTTCCTCTGAATCAGTTATAAACTTACTCCACACACAAATCACATCTGGCATGAAACAAATTTAGAATGACAGACAGATTTCTGTAACCTCTTTGTTAGAAGTCACGCTCCAATATTCCTCATGTGTTAATTATTTTCTGATTGAAACATGATTCTTCTGACCACAAGTTCACGTGTAGATTCAATATCAAATGAATTGTCAATTAAATGGACTAAACAACTAATTGAAGGTTATGCTTGGCAAGAAATTAAAGGTGCAGAGTGTAGAACTCGAATCCAGCGGAACAGACATGGCAGAAATCTAATGTTCTTCTTTCATGTAAGCTATGACCGCTAGTTATACAGACTAAATAATCAATTAAAGAAGTTCTAACTCCAAATGAACCTCATCACTTGAGATTGTGGCTACTTGATGTGGTCGTTGATGACATCATTGAAGGAGCAACTGTCCCCTGAAGGCCACGTTGGGGGGGGGGGGGGGGGGTTATTCAGTTGGCTGCAATCTGCCAATTCACCGCTAGATGTCGCCCAAATCCCACATACTAAGAACAAGTTTGGCTCAGTCGAACAAATTGGCAAAGGCTTTCCTTGGCGAAGAGCGCCACCTAGTGTATCGCTACTAAAACAACAACAACAATAATAATAAATACACATGCAAACACACCTGAATATAAATTGAATGACAAATTATCTCTGCAGTAACTATATCTCTGCCAGCTGGGACAAATAGAATGTGCACCTCTAATAAGTCCCTCTGTGGCAATATCTTCTGATTGTTTGTATGAATTGCATAATGATGACAGATTCCATCATTTCTGTCATGTGATATTTACCATGCATCTGTATATAATGCAGAGATTCCTTTGGCTAAAGTAAATAAAATGAACTCAATGACATGCAGTCACATTAGAATAAAAAGGTGAATCCACTTTTCAACAAGTCCGAGTCCCAAAATGTAACAAGCTATCGCCAGGGTTTAGCAATGTGAGCCAATGTCCCATCAATCAACAAACACCATCCACTCCCACAAGTATCATATCAGCCTACTGTTCACACGTCAAACTGAAGGCGGTTGAAGCAGTTTAAGAAGAACAGCATGAAGAATAAAAAGGAGAATAGTCACCACATTCCTGTCAAGGTCAGAGTTCACGGCTGCCGGGTTATTCTGGCCAGGGGCGTCTGCGACGGACAGACACACCTGCTTCCTCACAAACAGGAAGTTCCTCACTAACAGGAAGTTCCTCACTAACAGGAAGTTCCTCACAGACAGGAAGTTCCTCACAGACAGGAAGTTCTTCACAGCCTGCTCCAAGGTTCTCCACGCCCCTCTTCCAAGGCTGCTGAAGAGTGGGAGGAGCCTCTTCCTCCTCTCCTCCTCCACCTCTTCTGTTCTGCTCCTCCTCTTCCTGAAGCTCAGGCTCCGCCCCCAGAAAGTCCTCTGCCTGTTCATGGCCAATCAGCGGGGCTTCTTCTGTGGGCGTGGCCTCACGGGCCGCCAGAGACTCAATGAGCTTGTCCAGGTTGCCTTGACCGGATCCGTCTGGGACAGGAAACAGGAAATACATTCATCACATACTTATAGCAACACACCCGGACACACGCACTAGCATAGCAACACACCTGGGGATGTGCTGGGAGGACACTCCAAGCCTCTCTTCCTCATCAGGGAACGGATGGTCTGTAGCTGAGACATGATCTCCTGCTTCTGCTCCTGGGCCACCGACTTCACACTGCAGCCAGTGAGAGAGACATAGGGCTTACACAGAGAGAGAGAGAGACATAGGGCTTACACAGAGAGAGAGAGAGAGAGAGAGACATAGGGGTTCCAGAGAGAGAGAGAGAGAGAGACATAGGGGTTCCAGAGAGAGAGAGAGAGAGAGAGAGAGAGAGAGAGAGAGAGAGAGAGAGAGAGAGAGAGAGAGAGAGAGAGAGAGAGATACATAGGGGTTCCAGACAGAGAGAGTCATAGGGGTTCCAGAGAGAGAGTCCTTACCAGTTGGTGAGTGGGTCTAGCTGCCCCAGGATGGTGTTCAGCATCTTCTCTGTTTGGCCCAGTCTTTGCTCCAGCTCATTGAGCTGCTTCTCTGTATGGACACATGACATCATGATGACATCATGAGTGATGACATCATGAGTGATGATATCACTCAGCATGACACCCCCCCCCCCAGCTCAGCCAAACTCAGAGCTGTTGAGTAAACATCTTTATGCAAACACACACCTGTTGACTGTCCACCCCGCCCTGCATGGACACACCTGCCTAGGGTTGGGTATCGTTTAGATTTATCCGATACCGGTGCCAAACCGATACTTTTAAAACGATACCGGTGCCAAAACGGTGCCAGAACCGATACCTTCTTTAAAAAGAGCAAACAACAACCAGTGTTAATTTCGTTAACGAAATGTTTGACGAAAAATATGCGTTAACGACCTTTTTCCCATGACTAAGACGTGACGTTGACGTGACGAAAACGGATCTTTGAAAATAAAAACTGTGACTAAATCTATTTTTACTTTCGTTGACGAGACGAAAATGTTAGTGGTGGACGAACGGACATTCAAAATTGAATTAATTATTTAAGAGTTTGATTCCAAAACGCGATAAGCGCCATTAACAAAAAAAAAAAGAATCGTTTCTGCAAAACGCGACAACCGGCTAGTTTCTCTGCATTATATTATTATATTATGATATTATGATATTATTATATTATTCCCTTTCTTTCCAAACTGTGATAAACGCCACGACAGATTTTCAGCAGACTCAGATATATCCGCTCGGCCAATCACAGCGCGCCATTCCCGTGACGTCACTAGCCTAGTGACAGCTGTCAAAGTCCTGTCAGAGACAACACACACACACACACACATATCGTAAGAGATTTTAAGCGAAATTATTCATTGAATGAAATAATGAATAACTTTGATGGAACAGAGGAGCCGGTGGTTGTTTCTACAGTGGGGAAAAAACAAACCATCAAAAGATCATCGTAGACGGGAGAATGTGAAGAAAATGCGACATTCCTGGCGGTGGTCGCTAGACCTTATTAAGACGCAGAAGCGCCTGATCCTGTTCAACTTTAGTTGAATGAGCGTAGAAACACTGGACGTTTTGATCAAGATCACCAGCAATGAGCTGATCAGCGTGACTACAGTCCGTCTTCTTGGTGTGTGTGTTGCCGGCGATTTCTTACACACACACACACACCAATAAGACGGACTGTAGTCACACTTATCAACTCATTGCTGGTGATCTTGATCAAAACGTCCAGTGTTTCTACGCTCATTCAAGTAAAGTTGAACAGGACCAGGCGCTTCTGCGTCTTATAACAGTTAATAAGGTCCAGCGACTGGGGGGGGGCAGGCGCGCATTGTCGGGTTTTTATCAATCAGATGAATGCATGAAATCTTCGCGCAGTATGACGATCTATGCAATCACTAGAAGGATACCCGGTCTGAAATGCGGTGGATATTTAAAATGGCATTTTAACTACTGGCACCGAAATGAGGCACCGAAATATGCGTTTTGATTCGGTACGGTTAGTACCGGTTGTACGGGAACCGGTTCCATAGTGGTACCGGTTCTCGGTACCCATCCCTACACCTGCCTACCGTATCCACACCCACACACCCACACCTCTCTCAACACCACCTGCTCCTCCACCCACCTGCCTCAGAGGACTTCCGTGCTCCTTTCTCTGCCTTCTCCCGCTCCGTCTGGGTCTCATCGGCAGCCTTCATCTGTGCAGCGATACTTTGTTAAGCCTCCTCACAAGTCAGAGCAACACACCACAGTGAGAACAGCATGACAACATTCCTGAGGAGCACCTTTGAGGAACTTGTAGAGGGCGAAGACGCCCACTCCCACGGCGTACAGCGGCATGAGCGTGAACACATATCCCCGGCTGCTGCTGCTGCTTTGTACTTGTCGCTCTTCATCTCCTGCTCCATCATCATCTTCATCTGCTGCATGTTGCTCCGCGCTCTGTGAGGCCGCCTGACCCCTGACCCCGGTCGGCCCTGCCTGCCACAGATATCAGGACCACACAGAGACCACTCAGAGTCACACAGAGACCCTCAGGACACACAGAGATCCTCAGAACCACAAAGAGACCCTCAGGACCACACAGAGACCCTCAGGACCAGACAGAGACCCTCAGGACCACACAGAGACCCTCAGAGCCACACAGAGACACTCAGGACCACAGGGGGGACTCAGACCTCCACCCTGCCTCATGTCCACACCTCCACCCTGCCTCATGTCCACACCTCCACCCTGCCTCATGTCCTCACCTCCACCCTGCCTCATGTCCAAGGACACTCAATTGCTTGCTCCTGTATTATTTTACATGTTTAGCATCTCGTATCAACATATCACATTTCTCTGCGTGAACATATCTGAATTAATTCACCTAGCAAACTGATCTGGCAATAAGATAGATATAGACAGATATAGATAGATAGATAGATAGATAGATAGATGGATAGATATAGACTGGATTATGAGACGACTGTCCTACACAAGAACAGTATTTCGTGTAGTATTTGGGTATTATTTGGGTATTCTTATCAGCACCTGCGTACTGAGTGTATTTGCATGCCTCGCCGTGTCGATGTGGAGCCTACCTCTCCGGTGGTGCCGGGGGTCGAAGCCCCGGGGCTCTCTGTCCGGGGGTCCCGATCCGACCCCCAGCATCCTGGGCAGCACCACCACCGACACCAGCACCGCCGTGAGGGCCACCACCACCTGCTGCGACGAACACAACACCATCCTCTTCCTCTTCCTCCTCACACCGTCAGGGGGCCCGAGAGGAGCCGAGGAGCTACCGATTGTAGCGGGGAACACCTCCTGCTGGACCTCTTGCTGGACTTCTTGCTGGACCTCCTGGAGCAGCTGGACCTCCGACCTCCTGGTCTACCTGGTCCCGGGACCACAGCGCCCCTAGCGGAGGAAGGAGGTCTGCCAGTACCGGGACCACAGCGCCCCTAGCGGCGGAGGTCTGCCAGTGCCGGGACCACAGCGCCCCTAGCGGCGGAGGAGGTCTGCCAGTACCGGGACCACAGCGCCCCTAGCGGCGGAGGTCTGCCAGTGCCGGGACCACAGCGCCCCTAGCGGCGGAGGAGGTCTGCCAGTACCGGGACCACAGCGCCCCTAGCGGAGGAGGTCTGCCAGTCCGGGACCACAGCGCCCCTAGCGGCGG
>PIJE02000118.1:467091-478254 GCA_002895965.2 Coryphaenoides rupestris
TACCGATCAAGTACTTAATAAAACCATTACAGTTCTAATGACTTTGAAAACATGTTATTTTTTGTCTGGGGGTGCTCCGTTAATTCGCGGTTCTGAGGGGGGTGCTCCGTTAATTTGCGGTTCTGATAGGGGGGGGTGCTCCGTTAATTCGCGGTTCTGATTGGGGGGGGTGCTCCGTTAATTTGCGGTTCTGATGGGGGGGTGCTCCGTTAATTTGCGGTTCTGATGAGGGGGGGGTGCTCCGTTAATTCGCGGTTCTGATGGGGGGGGGTGCTCCGTTAATTCGCGGTTCTGATGGGGGGGGTGCTCCGTTAATTTGCGGTTCTGATGGGGGGGGCTCCGTTAATTTGCGGTTCTGATGGGGGGGGTGCTCCGTTAATTGGTGGGGACATGTCCCCAGCGTCCCCACTAAATTCTACGCCCATGCTCGGTACCATGCGCAGTTTCTATTAAACATCCATAAACGCCAACTCGGTCGCATCTCTTTATTTCAATATTCCTTGGCTAAGAATATTACAAGGTTAACGTTGCGTTGCCAAAGTGGTATCGGTGCGGTTGTATCGGAGTAGTTTAACGAGTACGAGTACGAGTACATGAGCACAGTATCGGACCGATACCGAATACTGGTATCGGTATCGGTGCATCCCTAACTATAAACTATATAAAAGTATGATTTGTTTTATGAGGGTAACATGGCAGCCCTTTGATATTGTGCTAGCATTTTTTAAGCATTTTTTAAAGCATGAGACAATCGTTAATTTTTCCTACTGAAAAATACAAGTGGATTAATTAATTCATTAATTACTGCATGAACTGTACCAGAACCTCTCTCTCTCCCTCTCTGTCGCTGTCTCTCTCTCCCCCACTCTCTCCCTCTCTATCTCTGTCTCTGTCCCTCTCTCTCCCTCTCTATCTCTGTCTCTGTCTCTCTCTCTCCCTCTCTATCTCTGTCTCTGTCTCTTCCCTCTCTCTCTCTCTCCCTCTCTCTCTCTCTCTCTCTCTCTCTCTCTCTCTCTCTCTCTCTCTCTCTCTCTCTGTCTCTCTCTCTCTCTCTCTCTCTCCCTCTCTATCTCTCTCTCTCTGTCTCTCTCTTCTCTCTCTCTCTCTCTCTTCTGTCTCTCTCCCTCTCTCTCCCTCTTCTCTGTCTCTGTCTCTCTCTCTCTCTCTCTCCTCTCCTCTCTCTCTTCTCTCTTCTCTCTCTCTCTCCCTCTCTCTCTCTCTCTATCTCTGTTCTCTCTCTCTCTCTCTCTCTCCTCTCTCTCTCTCTCTCTCTCTCTCTCTCTCTCTCTCTCTCTCTCTCTCTCCCTCTCCCCTCCCTCCCTCCCCCTCTCTCTTCCTGCGCAGCACCAGTGTCTCGCAGAATCTAACCTCTCGCTGGTCCTCCCGACCGCCACCAGGTAGTGAAACTAGACCACTAAGAATGAACGGGTCATAGCAGGGGTCTGGAGAGTCGAAATCACCTACCGTTGGCCCTACCAGCACGTCGGACACCAGAGGAGGCACTGTTCGCAGCAACCCAACCCCTTTGAGTGGTTTAACAGGCTTTGGTTGTTTATTCTGCAGGATTACACAATCAGCAATGACATGGCCAGGCTTGTGACAATAAAAACACTCCCGTTCCCTCCTTAGAGCGTACGGGAAGCCCTCTTGATTGTCCACTCTGAGCACTTTGAGAGGGTGTATCAGAAACAGTCCTACCCCAGGCTACGAGAAAACGATTGGACCGGCTTGTGGGTTAAAACAAACTCGTCTGCCAGGACAGCTGCCTGGGACAACACCACCACCTTCTGCTCATTTAAATAAGTCACCAAACGCTCTGGAATACTTGTTCTTGAACTCTTCAAGTAACAACAACTCACGTAGAGAAGAAACGTTTGGTAGCCTTGCTGGCGGTGCACCACCGATCGAAACAGGGTTTCTTTCTTCTTCGTGCAAACTCTGTATATGTCCGATTTGGTGCCTTTTTTGTGGTTTTCCGGAACTTTTGCCTATATGCCTCTGGCACCAACTCATAGGCACGAAGCACGGTGGCTTTAACAATATCATAGTCTGAACTTTCTGCAAGAGAGAAAGGGAAGCCAAACACTTCCTGTGCTTTACCTGATAACTTGCACTGCAGCAAGAGAGGCCATACCTCTTTAGGCCACCGCAGAAAAGCTGCGATGGCGCTCAGAAGCACTAAAATAGGAATCGATTTCAGACTCGCGAAACTGAGGGACCAAGGCTATGTTTTTACTAACGTCGAATGTGTCCGCTGAGCGAGCTGGTGGAAAGGCGAGGTGGAGGTTGCGGGCAGAGGAACACCCCCGCACTGACAGCCTCAAGCTCTAGCCTCCGTAAACTGACCTCCTTCTCTGCCTCGATTCCAGCCTGCGGAACCTCCAGCCGGAGAGTCATCTCAAGCCTGCCTCTCTTTGTCCCTGCCTTTCCATATCTAGACGGGGCCAGGCGAACCCTAAGGCGGGCATCATCACCAGGCACTCGACACAGTGCGGGCTAGTGGCAGGGGAAAAGGGATCATAACGGTGGCAAGGTGGCAGGCGCCTTAACCTTTACATCGGACCCCACATCCGCTTTGGCATCACGCACCACCACCACCTCACGTTCGTCCGCTACCATAAACCCAGGTGAAGGAGGGAGCCGATCTGCAGCCGCAGACTCACCCGCACAAAGCACTTTCCTTTCCACCAGCATGTCCACAATTAGTTCCTTCAGTTTGGCCTTTACTAAAGACCTCTGAACCGTGAAACTGAAGTGATCCGCTATGGCATGTAAGTCGCTCTTCCTACATAGGTTAATGTGCTCAATAGACGGATCCAACAGAAACACATCCAAATCAAAAGACGCCATAGCTGGCCCGCCTACCACTAGTAAGGACCAAGCCAACTAGAACTACAAAAGATGTAGCCTACTACACAACACCAACACCACACTGAACATAGAGCAGCTTTAGACCACTGGGCTTAACCCACAGACCCCAGAGAGCTTCCTCGCCACCTTCAGGAAACAAGAGAGGAGAGAGAGAGGAGCAGAGACGAGAGAGAGAGAGAGAGAGAGAGACTTCAGTAAGTCTGAACTTGCTGTCCGGATGAATCTGACACCACAACCAGACGCTGAGGCTGTGAGACGCCATGAGATCCCTCCTCACCCTCCTGCCCGCTAGACAGGTCAGATATAGTGCAGTACTGACAGTATGCAGTACAGACAGTACAGTACTGACAGTATGCAGTAGTGTAGTAGAGACAAGATGCAGTACAGTGTAGTACAGACAGTACTGACAGTATGCAGTACAGTGTAGTAGAGTAGCTAAGATGGCTTAGGAGGTGCGTGGTGTGTGATATAGTGGTTGCCATGCCTATCTGTTCATACTACCAGTTCATCACAAAGACTCAATCCCCCCAGACTCTCATTTGAGACTAATAATGAGTTGTCATTCATGGTTCACTTGGACAGAGCATGGATGGGCTGTTCCGTCTACTGCGCGTTGACTCGTGTTCCTCTGGCGCCATCTACAGGCGGCACGGGGAACCAGCAGCTTGTCCCCGTACCTTCTGGAATCAGTTCAATGTGAACAAGCACAACTTGGTTTGAATGTCAATTCGACAGAAACACGGCAACAAGAAGCACAACCATGGCGTTTATTTGTTTATTTCCTCTGAATCAGTTATAAACTTACTCCACACACAAATCACATCTGGCATGAAACAAATTTAGAATGACAGACAGATTTCTGTAACCTCTTTGTTAGAAGTCACGCTCCAATATTCCTCATGTGTTAATTATTTTCTGATTGAAACATGATTCTTCTGACCACAAGTTCACGTGTAGATTCAATATCAAATGAATTGTCAATTAAATGGACTAAACAACTAATTGAAGGTTATGCTTGGCAAGAAATTAAAGGTGCAGAGTGTAGAACTCGAATCCAGCGGAACAGACATGGCAGAAATGTAATGTTCTTCTTTCATGTAAGCTATGACCGCTAGTTATACAGACTAAATAATCAATTAAAGAAGTTCTAACTCCAAATGAACCTCATCACTTGAGATTGTGGCTACTTGATGTGGTCGTTGATGACATCATTGAAGGAGCAACTGTCCCCTGAAGGCCACGTTGGGGCCTGCTTCCTCACAAACAGGAAGTTCCTCACAGACAGGAAGTTCCTCACAGACAGGAAGTTCTTCACAGCCTGCTCCAAGGTTCTCCACGCCCCTCTTCCAAGGCTGCTGAAGAGTGGGAGGAGCCTCTTCCTCCTCTCCTCCTCCACCTCTTCTGTTCTGCTCCTCCTCTTCCTGAAGCTCAGGCTCCGCCCCCAGAAAGTCCTCTGCCTGTTCATGGCCAATCAGCGGGGCTTCTTCTGTGGGCGTGGCCTCACGGGCCGCCAGAGATTCAATGAGCTTGTCCAGGTTGCCTTGACCGGATCCGTCTGGGACAGGAAACAGGAAATACATTCATCACATACTTATAGCAACACACCCGGACACACGCACTAGCATAGCAACACACCTGGGGATGTGCTGGGAGGACACTCCAAGCCTCTCTTCCTCATCAGGGAACGGATGGTCTGTAGCTGAGACATGATCTCCTGCTTCTGCTCCTGGGCCACCGACTTCACACTGCAGCCAGTGAGAGAGACATAGGGCTTACACAGAGAGAGAGAGAGACATAGGGCTTACACAGAGAGAGAGAGAGAGAGAGAGAGACATAGGGGTTCCAGAGAGAGAGAGAGAGAGAGAGAGAGAGAGAGAGAGAGAGAGAGAGAGAGAGAGAGAGATACATAGGGGTTCCAGACAGAGAGAGTCATAGGGGTTCCAGAGAGAGAGTCCTTACCAGTTGGTGAGTGGGTCTAGCTGCCCCAGGATGGTGTTCAGCATCTTCTCTGTTTGGCCCAGTCTTTGCTCCAGCTCATTGAGCTGCTTCTCTGTATGGACACATGACATCATGATGACATCATGAGTGATGACATCATGAGTGATGATATCACTCAGCATGACACCCCCCCCCCCCAGCTCAGCCAAACTCGGAGCTGTTGAGTAAACATCTTTATGCAAACACACACCTGTTGACTGTCCACCCCGCCCTGCATGGACACACCTGCCTACCGTATCCACACCCACACCTCTCTCAACACCACCTGCTCCTCCACCCACCTGCCTCAGAGGACTTCCGTGCTCCTTTCTCTGCCTTCTCCCGCTCCGTCTGGGTCTCATCGGCAGCCTTCATCTGTGCAGCGATACTTTGTTAAGCCTCCTCACAAGTCAGAGCAACACACCACAGTGAGAACAGCATGACAACATTCCTGAGGAGCACCTTGAGGAACTTGTAGAGGGCGAAGACGCCCACTCCCACGGCGTACAGCGGCATGAGCGTGAACACATATCCCCGGCTGCTGCTGCTGCTCTTGTACTTGTCGCTCTTCATCTCCTGCTCCATCATCATCTTCATCTGCTGCATGTTCTCCGCGCTCTGTGAGGCCGCCTGACCCCTGACCCCGGTCGGCCCTGCTGCCACAGATATCAGGACCACACAGAGACCCTCAGAGTCACACAGAGACCCTCAGGACCACACAGAGATCCTCAGAACCACAAAGAGACCCTCAGGACCACACAGAGACCCTCAGGACCAGACAGAGACCCTCAGGACCACACAGAGACCCTCAGAGCCACACAGAGACACTCAGGACCACAGGGGGGACTCAGACCTCCACCCTGCCTCATGTCCACACCTCCACCCTGCCTCATGTCCACACCTCCACCCTGCCTCATGTCCTCACCTCCACCCTGCCTCATGTCCAAGGACACTCAATTGCTTGCTCCTGTATTATTTTACATGTTTAGCATCTCGTATCACATATCACATTTCTCTGCGTGAACATATCTGAATTAATTCACCTAGCAAACTGATCTGGCAATAAGATAGATATAGACAGATATAGATAGATAGATAGATAGATAGATGGATAGATATAGACTGGATTATGAGACGACTGTCCTACACAAGAACAGTATTTCGTGTAGTATTTGGGTATTATTTGGGTATTCTTATCAGCACCTGTGTACTGAGTGTATTTGCATGCCTCGCCGTGTCGATGTGGAGCCTACCTCTCCGGTGGTGCCGGGGGTCGAAGCCCCGGGGCTCTCTGTCCGGGGGTCCCGATCCGACCCCCAGCATCCATGGGCCACCACCGACACCAGCACCGCCGTGAGGGCGGTGCTGGTGCGACGAACACAACACCATCCTCTTCCTCTTCCTCCTCACACCGTCAGGGGGCCCGAGAGGAGCCGAGGAGCTACCGAGTTACCAAGTAGGTAAAGAGCATTTTACCCCCGCTAGTGGCTGCTTTGAAGACTAGATCACACGTGCCGGGTCATAGTTCAGACCAGCTTTTTTGTCTTGAGCTACACATGGTATGCTCCTGAACCCATATGTTTAATCTTTTGCCATCCACCTGTTTTGAACCTTGGAGAAGCTTTGTTTGTAAGTTTATCTTACATATTTCATCTTTACAAATAAGCATTGATGCATATTTTGTTTTATTTTACATTTGGAGAGATTTATAGCTAATTGCCTACCATGCCATGTACTATCTGTTGCTTTGTCATATGTAGTGCAGCCATCTTGCGAGCCATGTATTGCTAATGTATAGCTTCATGTATTGCTATTGTTTTGCGTAACTATGTAACAAGTATTTAGGTTTCTACATTCTTTTTTAAGAACCTTTTCTTGTGCATTTATTTTCAGTTTCACATTTCTGGAAAAGCATGTAAGAAAGCAAGTTGATTAAGATAAGCAAGTAAACCACCCTCAACTTTATTTCCACGTCTGAGTCATCTTTCCAACCTTTTGGTGCCTAGTACATCTGTTTAGCTATGTCACTTCGTGTAGAGTCACACACGCAGGGGACAGAATACTTCTCTTATGTCTAAGTTCTGTGAACGGTGAAGTTATATACGCCCGGAGACCATACCTGAGCAGTTGTCTCATTGGCACAGTGGACTGAGTTCTTACCTTCAGCTTTGCAGTCCTGGCTTGCCCTGGGGAGGGGGTGAAATTAATTGGGGGAAATTTAATTAAGTTAAATAAATTTTTGGGGGGAAAGTAACCCAACTACTTCAAGAAAGTCAAGTCACTTTAATGATTCAAAAAAGTGTCTCTCGCAAGAGGCCTTTAGGTGTAACACCCCCCCAGCCCCTCTGAGGGGGGGATCAGGGGGTTCTGCCAGTGTTCAATTTTTGGTGGATCTATGTGTGCCTGACTCAAACCTGAGTTTCCAGGGCGCCAACCTCTGGAGCAGACCACAACACCACCAAGACACCTTCTTTAGCATGATCTCCGGGTGTATTTAACTTTGCCATTCATGGGACTTAGACATAAGAGAAGGCTTTCAAACCCTGGACTGCAGAGCTGAAGGTAAGAACTCTGTCCACTGTGCCAATGAGACACATGCTTGTATATGGTCTCCGAGCGTATTTAACTTTACCGTTCACCGGACTTAGACATAAGAGAAGGCTCTCCATGGGATTCAAACCCAGGACTGCAGAGCTGAAGGTAAGCACTCTCTCCACTGTTCCACTGAAACACCTACTTGGGCTTGTATATGGTCTCCGAGCGTATATAACTTGACCGTTCACAGGACTTTGACATAAGAGAAGGCTTTATACAGGATTCAAACCCAGGACTACAGAGCTGAAGGTAAGAACTCAGTCCACTGTGCCAATGAGACAACTGCTCAAGTATGGTCTCCGGGTGTATATAACTTCACCGTATATATCACTGTGGTACCTGAAGATATGAATAGAGCCGTTTTCGAGCATTCCTACGATTTCAAGCATTCCTACGACAAATAGAACGAGTTTCATAATTGCTAAGTTGCCTGCATAAGTAGCTGAGCAGGCGTGTGATTCTAAGCATGCTACAACATCTGAGAACAAACAACAATGCTAAGTGTCATTAATAAGTGTTAAGACATATAAACACGCAGGTTAGTGCTAGGATTATCGGAGGAGGGTTGAGGGGGGGGGTTATGTAGAGTCCAGGTGAACAGGTGGGTCTTGAGTCTCTTGCGGAAGCCTGGCGAGCGACTCGGCCGTCTCTGACATGAGCCGGGAGTAACCCAACTACTTCAAGAAAGTCAAGTCACTTTAATGATTCAAAAAAGTGTCTCTCGCAAGAGGCCTTTAGGTGTAACACCCCCCCAGCCCCTCTGAGGGGGGGAGGGGGTTCTGCTGGCGTTCAATTTTTGGTGGATCTATGTGTGCCTGACTCAAACCTGAGTCTCCAGGGCGCCAACCTCTGGAGCAGACCACAACACCACCAAGACACCTTCTTTAGCATGATCTCCGGGCGTATTTAACTTTGCCGTTCACGGAACTTAGACATAAGAGAAGGCTTTCAAACCCCGGACTGCAGAGCTGAAGGTAAGAACTCTGTCCACTGTGCCAATGAGACACATGCTTGTGTATGGTCTCCGAGCGTATTTAACTTTACCGTTCACGGGACTTAGACATAAGAGAAGGCTTTCCACGGGATTCGAACCCAGGACTGCAGAGCTGAAGGTAAGCACTCTCTCCACTGTAACACCTACTTGGGCATCCTCTCCGGGCGTATATAACTTGACTGTTCACAGGACTTTGACATAAGAGAAAGCTTTATACAGGATTCAAACCCAGGACTACAGAGCTGAAGGTAAGAACTCAGTCCACTGTGCCAATGAGACAACCGCTCAGGTATGGTCTCCGGGTGTATATAACTTCACCGTATATATCACTGTGGTACCTGAAGATATGACTAGAGCCGTTTTCGAGCATTCCTACGATTTCAAGCATTCCTACGACGAATAGAACGAGTTTCATAATTGGCAAGTTGCCTGCATAAGTAGCTGAGCAGGCGTGCAATTCTAAGCATGATACAACATCTGAGAACGAACAACAATGCTAAGTGCCATTAATAAGTGTTAAGACATATAAACACGCATGTTAGTGCTAGTGGGGGGGGTTATGTAGAGTCCAGGTGAACAGGTGGGTCTTGAGTCTCTTGCGGAAGCTGGCGAGCGACTCGGCCGTCCTGACATGAGCCGGGAGCTCATTCCACCACTGCGGAGCCAGAACCGTGAAGAGTTGGGACTTGGAAGAGCGATGTTTGGCAAATTGTGAGAAAAGGGAAAAGCCAGAAAAAGTATTTCCTATATTTTAAATACAAAAGACATGTATTGTATTTTTTTACATTTTCTGGCACCAGTATTTTGTATTGGACCCCTTCGGTTTTCTTTATACATTAGATCTCTAGGCTCTGTAATCACATCCCACGGCTTCTCCTATCACTGCTATGCTGATGACACACAACTGTTTCTTTCCTTCCCCCCCTCAGACACCCACATCGCAACACGCATCTCTACTGTAAATGCCTGGCCGACATCAGCAAATGGATGACCGCCAACCACCTGAAGCTCAACCTCGACAAGACTGAGCTTCTCTTCATACCGGGTAAAGACTGCCCTCAGATGGACCTACTTGTCACCATCGAGGACATCGAAGTCTCCCCTGCACCCACGGCAAGGAACCTTGGCGTGGTACTGGATGACCAGCTGTCCTGCAATGCCAACATTACCTCTGTGGCTCGATCTTGTAGAATTGCTCTCTAAAACATCCGCAAGATCCGGCCCTTCCTCACACGTGAAGCAGCGCAGATCCTGGTCCAAGCGCTCGTTATCACTCGTCTCGACTACTGCAACTCTCTCCTGGCTGGACTCCCCGCCTCAACAATCAAGCCCTTACAACGCATCCAGAACGCAGCAGCACGCCTCGTGTTCATCCTACCAAAATTATCCCATATAACCCTCTCTTCCTCGCTGGCTCCCAGTAATCGCTCGCGTTCAATTCAAGACTCTGGTGTTGACTTTCATGGCTGTCACCAGAACCGCCCCTACCTACCTCCAAACGTTAGTCAGACCCTACGCCCCAGCCCGAGCACTCCGCTTGGCAACTTCTGCCAAACGACTGGTACCACCTTCACTAAAAACTAGGGGTGTAACAAATAACCGATTTGAATCGGAAAATCGGTTTTGATTTAAAAGATGCGAGTGCATCGGTACACGGACCCCTGGTCTAAACGTAGCCGATGGCCCGATCACAAAGTTATGAATCGGTTTTATGTTGTTGCTGTGCTGCTGAATCTGCTCAGTGTCTGCAGCGCTCTCTCGCTCTCGCTCTCTCTCTCTCACACACATTAAACTCTTGCGAGACTTGTCATAGTAACGTTAGATAGCGCTCTGTTTGCGAGGGAAAGACAAAAAATGTCCGATACGATTCACAACGTGAACACGTTACATTGCAAAACGACACTTTAAAAGACTGATATTCTATAAGAGTGCTTACAGTTTGCCACTTTGTGTTCTATTTGCAAAAAAATTTGCACAAGGGATGTCTTGAAATTGTTATAATTTTTTACCTCAGTAGTTCATTGTTCCTGATTTGAGCCTACACAGACCTCTCCACAACTTTGGCTCTAATTTGTGCCAACAGTGAAATTGAAGTTTGTTTTATTGTCAGAGGGGCTTTGTAAAGTGTAAAATGCAATATGTTACACTAATAAACATGACATGTTTCTGAATTCACATGTCAAAAGTGACAAAAATACTTGATCCCTGGTCTTTGATAAATCTATTTGAAGGTAAGCAATGCCACATTTATAGGATTGACTTATGTTCATTCATAATGTAAAATGATTGTCTACTTCAAACAAGGAACTATCAGATTGTATCATATCCCAACAAATCGTATTGTATCGAATCCTACTGAATCGAATCGAACCGAATCGTTCCATTTTAAAAATGTATCGTCCCTGAATCGTATCGTACACCATGTATCTAGATACGTATTGTATCGTCTTTTTTGGAGAGATGCACACCCCTACTAAAAACAGCCAAACATCGCTCTTCCAAGTCCCAACTCTGCACGGTTCTGGCTCCTTAGTGGTGGAATGAGCTCCCGGCTCATGTCAGAGACGGCCGAGTCGCTCGCCAGCTTCCGCAAGAGACTCAAGACCCACCTGTTCACCTGGACTCTACATAACCCCCCCCCTCAACCCTCCTCCGATAATCCTAGCACTAACCTGCGTGTTTATATGTCTTAACACTTATTAATGACACTTAGCATTGTTGTTTGT
>PIJE02000118.1:479685-599685 GCA_002895965.2 Coryphaenoides rupestris
CTGCTGTATCTTCTCAATGTGAATGTCATAATGCCATATCAATTACTGGCAATAATATAGTTCACACTTTTAGCTCCATCAAATTTCAAAACTCACCTGAAGAGACTTCACCCTGACAGTCTTGATGATTTTGAAAGGCACAAGACAGAGTGTAGGCCTAATTATAGTAGCAAAAAGACAAACACCCCCTATAGGTAGACCCGCCTTTTTGAACACACAGTAACACAGGGTACACTTGATTCTTCATTACTTCGTACATAGTAAGGAATGCATCCTTGTCTACAGTTGAACTGAAGTAATGAATCATGATTACGAACACTTTATGTAAAACAGAACTGATGTACTCTAGTCTAAACACAAGTGGTCATTTCACATGAACAGCCAATTATGATCGGAGTAAACCACATAGTCTGACAGTGATTTCCAGACGTACACTACGAAGGAAAATAGAAGCAGATTTCAATGCCAAAAAAAGGTATCTGAAAGAGAAACTGAAGACGGTGCAATATGTTTGCACCACTGCTGACATCTGGTCCACTAGTAAGACTAGCTTAATGGGCGTAACAGCTCACTGGATCAAGCCAGATTCAACTGAACGTGAATCAGTCGTTCTCGCATGCAGACATTTCCCAAGTCCACACAACTACAACTTTTGCTGAGATATTGGAGAAAATCCACTCAGAATTTGGCCTGTCAAATGAAAACATCATTGCAACAGTGACTGACAATGGCGTCAAATTTTGTTAATGGCCTTTAAGGAGTTCAACATATCTGTTGTTGCAGATGAAGACGAGAATGATGACACAGAAGAGGATGGACTATCCTTTGTAACCATCAATGCTTCAGAAGAAGAAGTGTCTGAAGATGCAATCATCCTACCACCTCATGTGAGATGTGCCACTCATACACTGAGCTTAGTGTGTACCACTGATGCGAAGCAGCGATGAAGGACTCTCCCACACTCTCCCGTCTGAACCACACAGCCATGGGAAATGCTCAGCTTTGTGGAATGCATCAAAAAGACCCAAGACGGCAGAGCTCCTGTCAGAAGTGACAAAAGAAACAGTTGAAAACACCATGCCCAACACGTTGGAATTCTATGTATGACAGTTTGAATCAGCTGGCCACTTTAAGAGACAAACTACCTTAAATGATGGAAAACTTCAGCTCCCTCCATTCAAAGAGGTGGAGCTTGACTACCTGGCAGAGTACTGCAAAATCCTGAGACCTATTGCAGTAGCCATAGATCGGCTACAGGGTCAGATATTGACATTTACATTTACATTTAGGGCATTGGCAGACCTTCTTAAATCTCTCTCTTCGCATAGCTTGTAGTACAGTGCAAGATTAGATGGTCAGACGTCTCTTGATAAGGTTATCATGAACATACAAGCTCCCAATCTCCCTCTTCCTATAGCGAGCTACTCGACTGTAAGTTAACTTGCTAAACACTGGCTATGCACTAGCCTAGACAGCATGCTAGCGTCGTTAGCATGTTAGCATCGATCGCTAGCTAGATATTATAACCATCACCATCCATGTATACCAATGGTATAATACCAGTATACAATAGGCTATGTAGCCAGACCCAGACATACATTATATATCAAGCTAGTTGACATCTGTCACACTCAGATAAAATATTTACCTTGACAGATAATCTTGAAGATCTGAAGACTGAACTCCTGAACTGTTTTTTGATTCGTGGAGAAAAGTATTTTGAGTATTTTAAATACAAAATTACTCCACTCTAAAGCATTTTGTTACAAATTACGTTAGATTTTGTATCGGCCCTATCAAATACAAATGACAAAATACTCAAAAGTAATTTGAAATACGTATTTCAAATACAAGTAATAGAAATACTGCCCATCTCTGCTGATACTGCGAGCAGGGTGTGCCGCTTTGAAGCCTGACTGATGAGGGTCGAGTAGGTTGTTCTGGGAGAGATAGGATGATAGTTGGGTGGAGACAGCACGTTCTATGGTTTTGGAGAGGAATGATAGGAGAGACACAGGTCTGTAGTGTCGGACGTCGGTGATGTCCAGGGTGGGTTTCTTAAGGAGTGGCTTGATTCTGGCGGTCTTGAAGGCAGTCGGAAACAGGCCTGAAATGAGGGAGGTGTTAGTTAGGGTGGTGAGGAAGGGAAGGATGTCGCCCGAGATGTCTTGGAGAAGAGAGGATGTGATTGGGTCAAGGGGGCAGGTGGTGGCATGGTTGGATGTCACAAGCCTGTTGACTTCTTCAGAGGAGAGGGGGTTGAAGCAGGTAAGGCTGGTAGGGGTGGGTGAAGGGGGAGGGAGGAAAGAAGCAGGGGTGAAAGAGGAGGTAATGTCCTTCACCTTCTTTGTAAAGTAGGTGGCAAAGTCATCAGCCGAGAGGGAGGAGGGAGGAGGAGGGGAGTGAGGGTTGAGGAGGGAGGAGAACATGGAAAAAAGTTTCCTGGGGTTGGAGGCGGAAGAGTTGATCTTTGTATGGTAGAAGGCAGATTTGGCTGCTGACACAGCAGAGGTGAAACGTGAGAGGAGGTGGAGGTAGTGAGAGAGATCACCAGCAGAGTCAGATTTTTTAAATTTTCTCTCAGCTGTCCGCAACTCTGTTCTTTGAGCCCGCAGAGTTTCGGACAGCCAGGGAGGTAGAGGAGAGGCTCGTGCTGGTCTGGAGATAAGTGGACAGAGTGAGTCAAAGGAGGAGGAGAGAGATGAAGTCAGAGTGGAGGACGCTTCCTCTACTGACAAGAGGGAGAATTGTTGGGGGGGAGGTAGTGAGGAGAGGACAGTTACAGAGAGAGTAGAGGGAGAGAGAGTTTTCAGGTTTCTATGGGAGGTGACGATGTGAGGCGTAGTAGGTAGGGAGGTGGGAGCTTTTAGGGGGAGGGAGAAAGCAACAAAATGGTGGTCAGACACAGGGAGGGGGGTAACAGAGAGTGCTGAGGTGGCGCAGGACCTTGTGAAGACAAGGTCAATTTGGTTCCCGGCTCTGTGGGTGGAAGGAGAAGGAGTGAGCGCCAAACCGAATGTGGCAAAGAAGTTGATGAATTCAGGTGATTGTAACTTCTCTGGCTGGATGTTGAAGTCACCCAGAACGACAAGTGGGGTGCCATCTTCAAGAAAACAGCTGAGGAGGGCATCCATCTTGTCGAAGAAGTCACCAAGAGGACCTGGTGGTCAGTAGATCACGGCAATGTTGAGCTTGATTGGGACGTGTCTGAATATGAGATGTACTTATAAATTAACACATGGTGGAGTTATGCGGAAGTGAAATGTAATTATATATCTAATCCCAATCTCACATGACCCCAGCCACGGCCCTGGAGCACATAGAACCTCAAGCATTCCTTAAGACATTCATGTTGTGGTGATGCTATGTGGTGATGTTTGTTCATCATAGAGGGTGGGGGGAGAGGGAGGGAGAGAGAGAGATGAGAGAGAGAAAGAAAAAGACAGAGACAGAGAGGGGGGAGAGAGGGGAGGGAGAGGGAGGAAGAGAGATGAAACCTATTGTCAGGGGTAAACTGTCATAACCACAGTGACAACCAGGGAAACGCCTTCAAATTATACCAATCAATCAATAAGTGAAGTCAAGTGTAAAGTGAAGTGACTTGAATTGAATTGACGGAAAGAGACAGAGGGACGGAGGGGGGAGGGAGAGAGAGGGAGGGAGTGAGGGAGAGAGAGGGTGGGGGGGAGAGAGAGAGGGAGGGAGGGGGAGAAGAGAGGGTGGGAGGGGGAGAGAGGGAGGGAGGTGGAGAGAGAGGGGGAGGGAGAGAAGAAGAAGATCTTTATTAGTCCACACACATAGTGGTCACAACTAGGGATGCACCGATACCACTTTTTTTCAGATCGAGTACAAGTACAAGTACTTACATTTGGGTACTTGCCGATACCGATACGAGTACTTACATAGGGGAAGCTGGCATGATTCTGATGTGCAGCAGCTGTGCGGCAGTCGCAGGCGGCAATCAGCGACACTCCCACCAACCTGCAGCAGAGGGAGGCAGAGAGACACACAGAGACACAGGTGGAAGAGGATGCAGGCTGGGCAGGTGTGACACTAACTCCACACAGAAAGGCCGGGAGATAACCCACCTGGGCACCCCACAGTTAATAGCGCCCCAGGTGGGAATCGATCCCAGAACCTTCTTGCTGTGGGGCAGCAGTGCAAGCACTGTGCCACCGTGCCCAGAGGGAGAGAGAGAGGTATGTCGTGGCAATTCTCCGATAAAATAATTGCGTCCGAGGCGAATGAGTCTAAACAGGCAAAATACTTGTAGGAATTAAGAGTATTTAATGAATGCATTCACCAGACTCCTCTCTAGCAGAGTGAGTACCAAACAGATATTCACCTGTCCCTTTTAAGCACACTTTTCTCCCCACTCATGGTATAGGAGACGTTTCCTATCTTTTCCAGACAAGGTTTCCTGAGGTAATCATTGAGGGGGTTTAACGGTCAACCAACCCTCACCCCAGCTGCTTATCTTTATGACAAATCTTATCTTTATGGTCAAAGAAGAAGTCACCCTGTGGACAGTTTGTCTGTTGTAATGACAATCTATTCAAGGAACATAATGCCAGCTGAAAGAAAGGCCTTATGTGGACTTTTCCCATTACAGGTAGGGAGGGAGAGAGGGAGGGAGGGGGAGAGAGAGGGAGGGAGGGAGGGAGGGATGGAGAGAGAGGGAGGGAGTGAGAGGGAGGGGAGGAGGGGGAGAGAGAGAGAGGGAGGAAGGGGGGGAGAGAGACTACTGTCTACTGCCTAACGTGAAGTTGGTTAGTTCCTGCAAGGCATCAGTGTTCTGCAGGCTGCATTACCTGTAGCCGTGTGGAGGTGTGAGTGCTGGTCGTCACCTGTAGCCGTGTGGAGGTGTGAGTGCTGGTCGTCACCTGTAGCCGTGTGGAGGTGTGAGTGCTGGTCGTCACCTGTAGCCGTGTGGAGGTGTGAGTGCTGGTCGTCACCTGTAGATCAGCTACAGCTGGTCGAGCAAGGAGCTGAACAAGTCTTAATCCTTCACACCTGAAGGTAAGTCTACTGCTGCTGTGCTGGAGGTCAATAGGATAAATGGAACCTGGAATATGACTCTTGTTCATTTTAGAAAGCTCATCATATTAAATGCTTTTATTCATTCTCATCAATTTGATTAATATGCCGATTATCCTGGACGGACACAAGTATTCTGATGAAAGGAGTGTTTCAAAATATGATTCTAAAATGTATTGTTATTGTACAGGCCTACCAGTGTACCTGGACACACATTATCTGTACTTATTAATTTAATCCTAATACATATTAGGTCATATTCAGTAGCAATACATTGACAGATTACACTAGCATGTTGTCGTGGCAATTCAATAATTGCATCTAGGGCAATGAGATCTTCAAACTGAAGTAAACACAACACTAAATTAGGAGTATTTTAATGAATGCATTCACCAGACTCCTCTCTAGCAGAGTGAGTACAAACATATATTTCCATGTGGCTTTTAAGCCCATTTTACACCCCCGGGGGTTCTGGGGTCAGCAATAAACCTCCTCCCCTTCGACCTCCGAATACCCAGTTGACATCCCCCTGTATAAACATTCACCAGACTTAACCTCTTCCCCAGCTGCTTATCTGCATGACCAGTCGTCACCTTCATTTATGACTAGTCCAGGAAGGGGTCTCCTCCTGCCATATAATTTACCAAGATTGCCTGTTGCAAAAACAATCTACATCAAGAAACTAATACCAACAGGAAGAAAGGCCTGAAATGCAATTTCCCATTACACTCTCCCATTTGATTATTTTATAATCACACCATCCACCGTATAGTGCAACTTAGGAGTCGGTTACTCTGACCACATAGTGATTCTTAGCAGTGCTTTGTTACTGGGTACGACTTGATAAACTTCTCATTTCCTGTCCTAATGGCCCAATTAGAGGAAAAGAGTAAAGATCACGCCATACCCTCCCCATAAAAACCCTTTTTGGGAAAGAAATTGTTTTTGGGGTCAAACTTATTTGTCAATGACATCATAGACGGAAGTGTCTTGCATAACAAGGTGGAGTTACAAGCAGTGTCTTAAAACATGGTTAACGGGTACATAATGAGCATAAAACATTCAAGTATACTTTACAGCAACAATCTTTTAAACTGAAACCCTGAGATTCAGTTGTGGATTGGGGTAGCTTATAGTTATAACACTAAAATCAGCAACATTTCAGAAGATCTAATATAAAACCAAAAAGTAATTAGTAGAAATAATAATCATACCTTTGAGATCAGCCTAATGGTTCATGTTCAATTCTTATGTCAGGAAGTGGATATTTGGAAAGGTCATTCACAAGCACATTCATCATCATTGTCTCTGTGACCATTTCTTTTGAAACAGGTGATGAATACTATGAAGAGTAGTATGACTACCACATAGAGCACATACTTCAGAATGGAATTACCTAGTTTTCCTAACCATTCCTAGGTTTCCTAACCATTCGCCCAACGGATCCCATTTCTCAGAGTTGCGTTCCTGCAGTTCATCAATGTTCTTGTTCATCTAAAATGTCAGTGATATTTTCAGATGAGTCAATGATATCAGTACAACATTCCATACCTATTACTGTACATTTTCCGCCTGCAGCCGCTAATAGGTAGTCTAAGCCGGCTCTGGTTTGCAGTACCCCGAGTCGCATAGTACCTTTACATTGAAGGGCCTCAGTGGATAGTGAGTAATATTGTCGCATTCTTCTTTTATCCATGATCAGTCCGCATTCATGGAATTCATTGTGACCAACCCAGACCGATAGCAAGCACGCATTGCTGAGGCTATAGCACATGGGGACAACGGGACAGCCATTAGGGGTATTTATGAGGAGACGGGGCGTGGTCCATCTCCGCCTATCTTGTTTATTCCAAAAAGTGCCTTGGCTGCACTCAGGAGGGTATCAAAGCTATTATCGATACCCTTGAAGGTATATTCCAATTGGAACTGGGAGCCCGTTCCATTGTCCCGGCTGTCTGCCCAGACAGGCTGGGACCTTACAGTGATGCCGAAGAGGAGGATGATGCCAACGTAGAGTCGTCCTCCGGCCTGGGGTGTACTCCTTCCTGGAGTGACGCGTCGGTGGCAACTGGTGGGCCATCTTGCCTCGTTGTCAGGGCTGGGTCTGCTGCGATCTTGCGGTGCTGGGTCGGTCGTCAGCGGTGGTGCCCGTCTACAATGGCTGGCGTGGATCCAGGTAGCCCTTTCAGCTACCTTGACCACTGCTGAGGTGACCAGCAGGACTTGGAGTGGTCCTAACCACCTTGGTGAGCGCCAGGTTCGCCTCCGATAGTCCTTCACCACGATCCAATTCCCTGGTTGTAGGTCATGGATCCTTGGATGGTGATAAGGCCTTTAACCTGTGAGTGGATGGTTTGCAGACTTCGAGAAAGATTAATACAGTACAATAATGATTGTATAATATAATCATGCTGTGATGGAATTGTTCTGTGCCCATATTGCTGTCGTGTGATGCACCTGTCCCCATTGGCCTGGGTCGCCCCATCAAGACCTCATAGGGGGACAGTCCTACCTTCGCTCTGTATTCCCCATCTCGGAATGATTTCTGTGATGAAGGCCTTAGCAACGGCTGCAAAGTCAGCCGCCCTGCTGGGAAATACTTCAATCCATTTGGACAACATGTCTACCATTACTAAACAATATCTCTTTCCCTCACATGATTTGGCACAAACATTTTTCTTTTTTTTTTTGTGCATAATTTGAAAATCCTTGTGTGTACCAATGCCGATTGATGCTATCTACCATTCCCCCCTTTGACACATGATCTGTCCCATGTGTCATGATAGCGTAGATAGGAAACAAAACATAGAGGCGAGTGGGGCTTTGGCAGCTGCTTTAGCCCCTTCATCTGCCATCGCGTTCCCTCTAGACACCAGGTCCTTGGCCCCTGTGTGCGCTTCACATCGACATACAGAGATGGCAGCAGGTAAGAGTATAGCATCTAGCAGGTTAGCAACCAATTGTGCATGATTAATCCGTTTCCCTGTGGATGTGAGGAACCCTCTCATCTTCCACAAGGTACCAAAATCATGAACAACTCCAAAAGCATACCTACTGTCTGTATAGATGGTAACTCGTTTACCTTCCGATAGTATGCATGCTCTGGTCAGGGCAAACAGTTCAGCTGCTTGTGCTGATAGGTGAGGAGGTAGCCTAGCAGATTCCACCACGCAGTCCTGCGTGGCAATGGCATAGCCCACTTCGTTAACACCTGTTGTTGGGTCTTTCCGGCTAGAACCATCAACATACAACACATCCGTCCCCGGTGGCAGTGGTGTAGCTGTCAGGTCCACACGTGGTGTGCATAGATAATTAATGGTGGCCACACAGTCGTGTGGCTCCCCATCTTCGAGTAGGCAGCAGCGTGGCCGGGTTCAACACTGTACACCTCTGCAACACAACGTTAGACATAGACAGCAACACATGGTGATATGTAGGGATGCACCGATACCGATACCAGTATTCGGTATCGGTCCGATACTGTGCTCATGTACTCGTACTCGTTAAACTACTCCGATACAACCACACCGATACCACTTTGGCAACGCAACGTTAACCTTGTAATATTCTTAGACAAGGAATATTGAAATAAAGAGATGCAACCGAGTTGTCGTTTATGGATGTTTAATAGCAACTGCACATAGTACTGAGCATGGGCGTAGAATTTAGTGGGGACGCTGGGGACATGTCCCCACGAATTAACGGAGCACCCCCCCCCATCAGAACCGCGAATTAACGGAGCACCCCCCCCCATCAGAACTGCAAATTAACGGAGCACCCCCCCCCCCATCAGAACCGCGAATTAACGGAGCACCCCCCCCTCATCAGAACCGCGAATTAACAGAGCACCCCCCCCCCCCCATCAGAACCGCGAATTAACGGAGCACCCCCCCCCATCAGAACCGCGAATTAACGGAGCACCCCCCCCCCCATCAGAACCGCGAATTAACGGATCACTCCCCCCCCCATCAGAACCACAAATTAACGGAGCACCCCCCCCATCACAACCGCGAATTAACGGAGCACCCCCCCCCCCATCAGAACCGCGAATTAACGGAGCACCCCCCCCATCAGAACCGCGAATTAACAGAGCACCCCCCCCCCCATCAGAACCGCGAATTAACGGAGCACCCCCCCCCCCCCCATCAGAACAACAAATTAACGGAGCACCCCCCCCATCAGAACCGCGAATTAACGGAGCACCCCCCCCCCCCATCAGAACCGCAAATTAACGGAGCACCCCCCCCATCAGAACCACAAATTAACGGAGCACCCCCCCCCCCAGACAAAAATAACATGTTTTCAAAGTCATTAGAACTGTAGGCCTAATGGTTTTATTAAGTACTCGTATCGGTATTCGGTATGGGGTTTCCTGCCCAAGGGATCTCTCCCCCTGTATAAACATTCACCAGACTTAACCTCTTCCCCAGCTGCTTATCTGCATGACCAGTCGTCACCTTCATTTATGACTAGTCCAGGAAGGGGTCTCCTCCTGCCATATAATTTACCAAGATTGCCTGTTGCAAAAACAATCTACATCAAGAAATTAATACCAACAGGAAGAAAGGCCTGAAATGCAATTTCCCATTACAATGTAGACTCACTGGCCACTTTATTAGGTACACCTGTTCAACTACTCATTAACGCAAATATCTAATCAGCCAATCACATGGCAGCAACTCAACGCATTTAGGCATGTAGACATGGTCAAGACGATCTGCTGAGGTTCAAACTGAGCATCAGAATGGGGAAGAAAGGTGATTTAAGTGACTTTGAACGTGGCATGGTTGTTGGTGCCAGACGGGCTGGTCTGAGTATTTCAGCAACCGCTGATCTACTGGGATTTTCACGCACAATCTCTAGGGTTTACAAAGAATGGTCCGAAAAAGAGAAAATATCCAGTGAGAGGCAGTTCTCTGGGCGAAAATGCCTTGTTGATGCCAGAGGTCAGAGGAGAATGGCCAGACTGGTTGGAGCTGATAGAAAGGCAACAGAAACTCAAATAACCACTTGTTACAACCAAGGTATGCAGAAGAGCATTTCTGAACGCACAACACGTCGAACCTTGAACCAAATGGGCTACAGCAGCAGAAGACCACAACGGGTGCCACTCCTGTCAGTTAAGAACAGCAAACTGAGGCTACAATTCACACGGACACCAAAATTGAACAATAGAAGATTGGAAAAAACTGCCTGGTCTGATGAGTCTCGATTTCTGCTGTGACATGCATAGAATAGAAGACTAGAATAGACAAGACAATTTAGGTGATGTAGAAAGTTGTGTCAGTCAAATTATCTTTGTGGCCTCTTAACTTAAGCATGGTGGTGGTAGTATTATGCTCTGGGCCTGTTTTGCTGCCAATGGAACTGGTGCTTTACAGAAAGTAAATGGAATAATGAAGAAGGAGGATTACCTCCAAATTCTTCAGGAGAACATAAAATCATCAGTCAGAAGGTTGGGTCTTGGGCGCAGTTGGGTGTTCCAACAGGACAATGACCCCAAACACAAGTGGTAAAGGAATAAATCAGGCTAGAATTAAGGTTTTAGAATGGCTCCATGGGGCGGTAGTAACTAACCGCTACATGGAGGGGTACTAACTGACAGCTACATGGAGGGGTATGAACTAACAGCTCCATGGAGCCAAGTGAGTCCAGGCGAGGCGGTACTATGCAGTGGAAAAGCACCATTATCGACATGTGTGTTTTTTACTAGGTCTTCGGGTTATATCAACATATTGTATTCAACGTATTGTAGCCGAGCAGCCTAATTTGAGTCATTAAAGTATTGTTCTGGAGCCGGTGACCACCAGAGCTTGTCCTCCAGGAGCCAGGATGACAGCCCAGGAGGCCAAGGTGGTTCTGTCCCTGGACGCCACGCTCCTGGCTGCCCTCAAACCAGGGATCAACTTCCAGAAGAACCCGGATGACGGTAAATGTTACCTGATCTACAAGGACGAGGCGAGGCTAAGGGCCTGCAGGAACCAATGTAAACATCAGGGAGGACTCTTCATCAGAGACATAGAGGACCTCACCCACCAGTAGGTCCTCTCACATTACACATGAAGATAGCTCACATTACCCCACATTACACATGAAGATAGCTCACATTACCTCACGTAACACATGAACACTTGAATGCTGTTCCATCCAGCGTCTATATGCACATAAATAGCTCACACAAAACAGCCACAATCTGTGTAAACCTCCAAATCCTCGTTCACTTGGCAGTGCCGCGCAGACACGCACGTCTGGAAATATAGGAGGACTTGTTTCTGTCCAAACGCCTCCTTTAACTTCTCCTTCATACATTGGTAATCACACTGTATCTCTGCAGGACAGCCGCCTTTTTATTATCAAAGATCTGTTTTTAGCTCAGCAACGTCTCGTCTTAGTTATGGAAAAATGGTCGTTGGACATTTTTCGTCAGAGTTTTTGTCAACGAAATGAACACTGCCATACATTGTTCAACTTGTTCAGTGTACGGGGTCCATGCTTCTTAAATCGTACATTGTTCAAGTTATTCAGTGTACAGGGTCCATGCTTCTTAAGCCATGCATGGGGTCCATTCACGGGACAAACCCATGAGGCCAAGTCTAGATGCATAGCCTACATGAAATAGAACTATCCCTTTTATATATGAAGATAGCTCAGGTTATATGTGACCTTTATATATTGTCTTATATTATTGTGTTCACCAGGACAGTGAAATGCACCAAACACAACTGGAAACTCAACATGTCCACGATGCGTTACAGCAACCCGCCAGACTCCTTCTCCCAGGAGGAACTGGGTAAGTCTATATTTATATTCTCTATTTTTATATTCTATAGCAAACCCCCAGACTCCTTCTCCCAGGAGGAACTGGGTCAGGATCTTCTATATATGTATATTCTATATGTTTGTTCTATATATTTATGTTCTATGTATTTAAGTTCTAGGCTATATGTTTAATTTGTTCTATACATTTGTATATTATATATACAGTTTATGTCAGAGGTGGGACCAAGTCATTTTTTTGCAAGTCACAAGTAAGTCTCAAGTCTTGGCACTCAAGTCCCAAGTCAAGACAGGCAAGTCCCAAGTCAAGTCCCAAGTCCTAAACTTTGAGTTTCAAGTCCTAAACAAGTCATAATGCGCTCTTCACCAAATGTAATGCCATTTTAACAACAGAGTAATAATATATTAAATTTACACAATCATGAATGCTTTTTAAAATGTGTATTTATTACTTTCCAAATAAACTTTATAATTCCATGGAAATACATGGGTTGCCATGAGAAAGACATCAATATGACAACAAAAACAAAACGGCTGGCCTGCTCTAGACACACAAGTTATTCCTGTCATATAGACTAATTACAATCATTTAGTCAAAAGCACGTTAAAACAAGTGCGACTGAACTTAATAAAAAAAAAACAAGTAGTCCAAACAAAGAAGCAGCATTTTATCTTATTTTCCAATTTAATATTTTCATTCAAAAGGTATCAATGAAACCCCTCCCCCCTCATACCACACTAACCAATTCCTCTATTTTCTCTGTTCCTCTCTCTCTACTGATATACTCTAGACACCTAAAAAAATCCTGCCGTAAAGTTACAATCATTTATTATAAGGTACATCAAAACAATTGCTACTGACCTTTAAGTAGGCCTACAATTTGAACACTGGCCTGAATGTCTGAGAAAAACCATGCAGATCCGGAGACAGATGGGAGACAAAACCTGATTCATGGAGACTACTGTACGTGTGTGTGTGTGTGTGTGTATGTGAAAGTGAAATGCATAAACATGTTACGGACCCCTCCCAGATGTTAGGTCCAGGGGTATAGAGGAGGGGACCACGCAACAAAAGGTGTCTGTGTGTGAGCTAACAAGAGCAGGTGCGGCGGAAGCACTGCACCCAACCAGTATAAACAGTAGACAAACAAAGGGGTAAAGGGCACAAACCTCTGTGGTGTTTATTTGCACCTAAAGGGTAAACACCACAGTAACCAAACAATCAGACGGGAGGGAAAAGCTAAGGGGAGGAGGCCAAAACCAAACGGGACCAAAAGAACAAAAGAAAGATAATCCCCGCCCTAGATCCAATTCCCTATCGCTTCCTTACTCTAATAATACAGATTCCAACCATCTCACTAACTAACGCTTACTAGCTGTCCCGCCTAGGCTAGTCCCAAAAATACGAAGGGTGGCCCCCGCCTGGGGAAACTAACCTCGTGTATTTAGACAATCATTACCTGCGTGATGTAATGTCAGCCCACAGGTGTCTTAACTACCATACCTCGCCCTCCCCTAGGGCAGCCTACGAGGAGTAACAAGGTAGGAGGACTAATACAAACAGCAGGACGAACAATCAACCAAAACAATAGGAACAGAAAACAAACAGTAGTAACTCAACCCAAAGACAGCGTGATCTGACTAACAAAGGAAAAATGCTACCTATCCTACGGAGGGGAGCGGGAGGGTTTAAATAACACACACGCTCCTCTGATTGGCCAATGACGAAATTGGTAGAGCGACGCCATTGGTGGATGGACGTAACAGGAGCAGGACTGCGACGACGATGATTGACAGGGGCAGGGAACCAATCCTGGGGGACAACAAAAAGAGGGAAACACAGAGAGGGAAGAGGGAAAAACAGACAACACATACAGCACAACATACTGTATGTAGGCCTACGAAAAGTAACATGGAACGTAACATTTACCCACAGGGTTGTGCTTTTTCTGTTATCTCAGGGCCCTATGATGCATTACATTTGCAAAAGACCAAATTAGCCAAAAGTCTGTCAGTCATGTGTCAATGTCGAGTGCGAAGTTGATCGGAGGAGTGGTTCTCGAGAAAATCGGCCCGGTCCGAACGGGCACATCCCAACGGGCACTGCACTAGCATTATTAATTTCATAATCAACTTGTTGGCAAAACAATCTAATTTGTCAACAATCTAACGTTAACATTAACCTCGACTTACCGTTCTATGTACAGCTTCAAATGTCGAACAAAGTTGGACCCGCACGTTTTGCATACTGCAATTCGTTTTTTGTTGACCACCGCATAGTAACTTGATTGGATCCTGTCTGTCGGATTGGTTCAAAGTGGATCCGGGAAATGAAGTGTCGATTCGCTGGAAATGTAGTTCATTCAGGAAATGAAGGGAAATTAATTGATTTGCGGCACACTTTTAAAATAACAATTTTTAATCTTTGGGCTTGGGGGAAGGTATCAAGTTTTTTCAAATCAAAAGGCTCAAGTCCAAGTGAAGTCACGAGTCATTGGCGTTAAAGTCAAAGTCGAGTTGCAAGTCTTTTTTGATTTTGTCAAGTCGAGTCTAAAGTCATCAAATTTGTGACTCGAGTCTGACTCGAGTCCAAGTCATGTGACTCGAGTCCACACCTCTGGTATATGTAATATATATTAGATGTCCTTTGTTGCCATAATGCCGCTTCCGTCGCTTGATCAGGTTCTTGACCGGGAGGGAGTGATCGGAGTTGGAAATTAATGCAGTTTAGTGACCCCCTCCCTGCGTTTCAGCGCTAAACCACGGCCCCTCGTATACCTGTTGGGAGTTGTGGATGTATTTATCTTGTGGGCCGGTAACTTTCCACTCTGCCGTTGACCTTGTTAGCTTCACTCTTATCTGTTGGCCCTGGGAGGCGTCTGAGATGCACTCGCTGGTGTTGTTGTTGTCTAACGAGGGAACGTGCTGTCCCTGCTTCCTGGGCTGGCTGTCTGGCAGGTGGGGACGGGAGTGTCTCCACGTGAGGCCTTGCTATCCCTGCTTCCTGGGCTAGCGGTCTGGGGGATGGGGACGGAAGTGTCTCCATGTGAGGCCTTGGTGTCCCTGCTTCCTGGGCTGGCGGTCTGGGGGATGGGGACGGAAGTGTCTCCATGTGAGGCCTTGGTGTCCTTGCTCCCCGGATATCCATCTGGGGGATAGGGATGGGTGCATCTCCACGTGAGGCACGTGAGGCCATGGTATCCCTGCTTCACAAGTTAACTGTCTGTCTGCTACATGTCCACGTGAGGCCATGGTATCCCTGCTTCACAAGTTAACTGTCTGTCTGCTACATGTCCATGTGAGGCCTTGGTATCCTTGCTTCTCAGGCTGGCTGCCTGGGAGACAGGGGCGGGATCGTCTCCATGTGCAGCCATATCTCTGCTTCCAACGGTGACTTGTGTCTACATGTAAATGCTCCTCATTTCTGCCCATCACAAACTGTATATATGCTCTATGTATATGAATAAACTTTGAATCATTCCGGGTGATACTGCCTTGTGTAACATTGATTCCTGAGCTCACTGCTTTGCTACAGACAATCCAGAACCTGAACCTGAAAAAACCTGAACTTCAGCCACAGTAGATGACCGCTCGAAACAGCACATAATACCATATATATCATATATCTATTCAAATATATATATATTATATGTGGTGGGTGTGTGTACAGAGGTGGAGCTTGTGGGTGGAGGACTCAAGCTGCTGGAGCTCTGCCCCCAGGACCCCTGGCTGGTGGAGCAGAGGGAGCCTCAGACACTCAAGGCTGGAGAGGCGACCGTGAGACAGACCTCCACTCTGCAGTTCTCTTCTATACTCTACAGTCTACAGTTATCTTCTATACTCTACAGTTCTATTCTATACTCTACAGCAGGGATGGGCAACTTTGACGATAGAGAGGGCCACAAAAAATGTATCATCACTACCAGAGGGCAACATTGTGACCGTGCAGTTCCACTATAAGATACTGTAACCCAGTGGTCACCAACCTTTTTAAGCCCAAGATCCCTGCCTTGGTGAAAGGCAGAAGAGAAAAAGGCAGCCCAGTCTGTATTTCCAACTTGAGGCCTTTTATTTAGGCTAATTTAACTACATGAAGTCAATTTTAATTTGATGCAACCAAGAACAAATCATTTGAGTAAATTATCTTTTTCACAAGAACAACAAAGAAAAATGATTATATGAAGTGCCATTGGTAGTCCCCATGAGTCACTGTCCCTAGATCTGGCTTTCAGCTGTTTTCAGCTGAACCATCTCCATGTCAACTCCACTTGGCAAAGCAAACACGTGATGGAGTTGATCTGCTACCTGTTCTCTATCAATGGACATGAATGGGTTTGAAACGAATGCAGCAATATTGTCCATGACATCACTTTGCTACGCTGAAAAAAATACAACTGGGGCGCTTTTAAAACCAAACATTAATCGGGCACAATGTATAAATAATATAAATAATATAATATAATTGTGGTATGCGAGGGGGCATGGTTTAGCAGCGGCGGGTGAAACAAGGGGGCGGAGCGGCAACACGCCTGAGATGAGTGATGTAGGGATGAGTATAATGATCCTGATCATATTTATTAACACCTGGTTACTGTCCCCACAGTAGGAGGCTGGGGACGGATGGAGCAGCAGGACCCGACATGAGGCCGACTAAAAACAATATTAACATGTTCCTTATGAAGCCAATGGGCCTCATTTATAATTAAGGACTGTTCCGCATTATCTGCATTATATATGCGTCTCCGTGTCCCAGGTCCTGTTTGGGCGCCAATGTAGCGAAGTCTATGTTGCCACAAATCCACCGTGGCTTGATCTGGTTCTGGACCGGGAAGCCACCGTGGCTTGATCTAGTTCTGGAACGTGAAGCCACCGTGGCTTGATTTGATTCTGGACCGTGAAGCCACCGTGGCTTGATCTGGTTCTGGACCGGGAAGCCACCGTGGCTTGATCTGAATCGTTCTTTGAACAAGACTAGTTTACGTTGAAATGCGTTTGTGTGCATAGAGATCGGACAGAGTTTGGCCTCTTCCCTGCAGCTGCACATTCAGGTGATTAAGATGTGAAGTAATATCCTCAAGGAGGAAGGCCATGTTGCAGAGAACATCGCTACCCTGAGTTTACTGCAGTCAGCACTTGTATCACATGCTGTCCTCCAAGGAGACTGGGAGCTCAATGCGCAGCGCAAAAAACCTCTCCAAGCACTTCCCGTGGCTCATCCATCGGATCTCAGTGTGCATCTGTAAATCCCCATAAACGGCGTTCACTTCACACTACAAACTTCCTCTGATTGAGAGACCTGTTCCCTCCTCGAATGAGATTGGTTGGCTACAGGCTGCAGCTCCTTCGAGGGAGCGCCCTCTATCGGCAGACAATTTCGCCTGTGAAACCAACAATTTATTGATACTTGGAAATTGACTCTCGGGCCCATCCCTGCTCTACACTCTACAGTTCTCCTCTATACTCTACAGTTCTCTTCTATACTCTGCAGTCTACAGTTCTCTTCTATACTCTGCAGTCTACAGTTCTCTTATATACTCTACAGATAGTCTACAGGATGGTGGTGTTGATGATGTAATGAAATCTTACAGCATAGAACAGACAGTACTACATTACATTGAGGTTCTATTTGTCAGTAAAACCACAGGTACATCAGCAGCATCCTAAAACACCTGTTGTTCCCCGACAGGTGACGTACCTGAGCCACGCCTGCATGGCACTGAGCCTGGGTGGGGTCAGGGTGGTGTTCGACCCCTGGCTCACAGGTCCAGCCTTCGCTAGGGGCTGGTGGCTTCTCCACCAACCACCCCCAGACGCCTGGGAACGTCTCTTCTCTGCAGACTTCATCTACATCAGCCACATCCACTCTGACCACCTGAGGTAATACTACTTCCTGTTTACCTGAGGTAATATTTCTTCCTGTTACCTGAGGTAATACTACTTCCTGTTTACCCGAGGTGCTACTAATTCCTGTTTACCTGAGGTACAACTACATCCTGTTTACCCGAGGTACAAGTATACCTCAGGTAAACAGGAATTAATGTACATATGAGAAGGTTATAGGATCCACACATGGTTTCTTAAAGCTGAAGCTTCTAAGCTCTGACCTGGTGTGGACCCTCAGGTTGGAGTCCCTGCTGGGAGACCTGGTGTTACAGACCACACTCTGACTGCCATGTTCTCTGATGTCTTATTGCAGTTACCCAACTCTGAAGGTTTTGGCTGAAAGGCGTCCAGACATCCCCATCTATGTTGGAGACACATCCAGACCTGTGTTTTGGTACGTAGATCTGCTTATGGCCCATCCCACCACCAAAGCCTGCTTGGGGAGGTTTCACACAGAGGTATTTGGCTTGTTGGTTGGATAATGTTTCCTCTGAAGCTGAGATGTGTGTGAGTGAGTCTCACACTTTGATCGTGAGACTCACTCACACATATCAACCAGTTCACCACCCCCCCCCACCCAACACAGAACAAATGTGACTCCAAGTTGAACTCAGACGTTAGCTAGCAGGTGTAGAAGCTTAACCCTCAACAATCTGGTTATTAGTGTGAATTTTCAGACGTAAGTGAACACCAGTCATCAACTGGTCTCTGATCTTTTTCAGGTATTTGGAACACAGCAACGTCCCTCTCACCAACATCACCGTGCTGCCGTTTGGTGTCTGGCAAAACGTAATTCTTTTTCCGAACTGTTCGCAAACAGGCAACGTTTGCTGGAGTCACCCTGTGGTTTAACCCCCAACAGTGCAAGCATTTTCCTACAAGTTAAATGTTAAATTTTATTATGTACGGTCCAAATAAATGTGATGTATAAAGATATTGCCACAAGCTCCTCTGACACAGGACAGAGGTATGTTCGCCCAGCTGTTATGCAGGCAGCCTAGCGATTATGAAACTCGTTCTTGCAGTTTATAGATTTACATGGCTTGCAGGAAGTAACTTAAAAGTTAAGTAATTAGTGTAATTATTTTTCTCTACTATTTAACTTGGATAATTAGTAATGGATGGAGCACTTTTTCCAAGAAACTTACCTAACAACGGTTAACACTTTTCCTCTCTCCATTCTCTCCGCCTGTCTGTCCTCCTGTCTGTCCGCCTCCCAGGTGAACAAGGACCTTCGTTTCATGATTCTGATGGACGGTGTCCACCCAGAGATGGACACGTGTATCCTACTGGACTATAAAGGTCTGTCCTCACTATATCCTCTATGTTCTGGTTATTATATACAAACATATACTCGATATAATTTATAACACAACTTTATAAACTTTATTGGTTCCAGATGGGAAATTTGAGGAAATGGACATTTACTAAAATGCAGTTTTCCAGTGTAGTAGTATTTGTGGTATTTGGCGTAGAATTTGTCGTAGCATTTGGTCCGTTCTGAAAGCTTGGAGGTGGTATGGCGTTGTGAAAGTGTAATAATAATAATAATAATATAATAACAACACGTGTGGTGCTCCGTGTGCAGGTCACCTGATCATGAACTCGGTGGACTGCACCCGACCCAATGGGGGGCGTCTGCCCCACCGGCCCGCCCTGCTGATGAGCGACTTCGCTGGCGGGGCCTCGGGATTCCCCATGACATTCTCTGGAGGGAAATACACGGGTGAGTCAACACTAACCAGACTAACTACACGGGTGAGTCAACACTAACCAGACTAACTAACTGTGTGTGTGTGTGTGTGTGTGTGTGTGTGTGTGTGTGTGTGTGTGTGTGTGTGTGTGTGTGTGTGTGTGTGTGTGTGTGTCCAGAGGCCTGGAAAGCACAGTTCGTGCGGGCAGAGCGTAGGAAGCTGCTGCTCTACAAGGCCCAGCTGGTGGCAGGCGTCCGGCCCCGGGTCTACTGCCCCTTCGCCGGGTACTTCGTGGAGGCGCACCCCTCCGACACGTACGAGCGGCTGCTCACATGACATGCCACCTCAACACTCGCTGGGTCGTAGCATAGGAAAACCAACGGTAGCATGACACCACACACAAACAGTGTGTGATTCAAGACTAAAGATTCAACAAGTGTATTCATCACGTACACATACAGGATGTCCAGTGAAATGAAGGCGTGGCGATGCCCAGCGGAATGTGCAACAGAACAATACATGACAAATAACACGAGTTGGAGGATCAGAATATCCACAATATTTACAGTATTTACTGCAAAAAGAGCAGCAGGAATGAGAACTATAAACCTGTGCGTGTGTGCATGTGTGCGTGCGTGCTCGTGTGTGCGCGTGCTTGTGTGCAGGTACATCCGTCAGACCAACAGGAAGAACTCAGCTGAGGAGCTGAACGCAGAGATCCATCGGAGCTCTCCGGACATCATGACCTGGACGCCCCAACCTGGAGCCACCCTGGACCTGGGGCTGGCTCTGTCAGACCCTCCACACAGGTACATGCCGGAAACTACTGCATAGGTCTATACATTACTACATATGACTCTATATACTACTACTACTACTACTACTACTACTACATGTGGGGGTCTTCTCCCGGTGAGCATCAACATGTCCTGGTCCCATGACCTCTCAGAGAACAGAATGTCGAGCTGAACAGACAGTTCTGCACTGTCGTCGCTGCTGCTTAGAAATCAAACCATTGTGGGACAAACTCTGAATCTTTCAATCTGTGGCGGACTCCAGCGATGCGGTCTGCGCCCCCCCGCCCGGGGCCCAGATCTACAAGGACCGCTGGGACTTCCAGCTCTACGACCAGGAACTGTCCTCGGCCATCGGCTCCCCACTGTTCACACACCGGGACTGGATCCAGCATTACTACACCTGGGCCGGGTTCAAACACTACAACCTGGTCATACGGGTAACCACCTTTCATCATTATAATAGTAAAGAGGACCATCACAAAACGTGCAATAAACCCATAGAGAGCCATGGAGTCAGAGAACAAACAGAACAATGCATGTGAAGCACAATACACAGCAGCACTTACCTGCTGTGCGCTCCCACACGCTATCAGGTGACACCAGGGATCCCAGAGTCAACAAGTACTGAGGGTTTCATAAATGTCACACACCTGACATGTGCGCTTTGTCGTCTCCATGGCGACCAGGTGATCGAGACCGATGAGGACTTTGTGCCGCTGGCCGGAGGGTGGGATTACCTGGTGGACTTCAACGAGCTCACGTTCCCACTGAGCAGGCCGAGCAGGCAGCACGACTACCTGGAGGTACACACACACACACACACACACACACACACACCATATGAAGGCCACAAGAATCCTATCATCCTCTCATTGGTACATGAGAACATTTCACCTGCTAATTGGTGAAGCATCATCATGCTAAGATGTGATAGACCAGCGCATAGACCAGCACCTCCTCCAACCAGCCGCAGCCTGGAGGAGGTGGGTCATGGAGGAGGGGCCGGTGAGTTCTGACAGCTGTGTTGTCGCCTCCAGATCAGGAACAGAGTGGCAGTGATGCGATACGTGGTTCTGAACGGACTGCTCTGGGACTCGCTCTATATCGGCTTCCAGAACCGCATCAGCAGAGACCCTGACGTCTACCACCACAGGTGAGGAAGAAACTCCTCCTCTTCCTCCCTCTACTGTCCCCCCAGAGTCCTCAAGATCAGTCTCTGGTTAATTCATGTTGGAAAGTATGTACAAAACACAGCTACAAAACAGGAAGCCAATCTGCTAGCAGCTCATTAAGCTCCTCCTCCGCAGGTTCTGGAACCACTTCCAGGTCAAGCTGCCGATTACCCCGCCAGACTGGGACGGCTTCCTGCGCACGCTGCCCGACTTCCCGGCAACCCCAGAGAGCTCCGCCTCCTGTAAGGTGGCCTGAACTCCCTACAGGAGACCAGGACATGGTCCAGTCCTACACCCCTATTCCTCTATATGAAGGCTGAGGGAAACTTGACAAGGTCTTTATTGGAATGATGAACAGGCCTCATGTGATCGGCAGAAGAACTGAATTATAACATGCATATGCATTTTATATGGTACTGGAGTGTGTGTTTGTACACACATTCAGGTGTGTGGATTGGTGTGTGTGTGTGGGGGGGGGGGGGGGGTACACATTACATATTGTATCAAGAGAAATGAAGCATAACAAATGGTTAAATCATGATTTGATACACTTTCTTCTCTTCATATTTGATGATTTTTTAGAATTTATTTCAATTTAAAGAAAAATGATTGAATTGTGCCTTATTTTACTCAGGATGCCAATATAATCACAATACTTCTTCTGTGCTGCACTTTGGGATTAATGAAACTGTATGAACTGAATGAGTGCTATTAAAGTCAATTCGTCAGAAATACTTGAATGAGTTGTAACTCAAATTGTTGTGAACCGCACATAATGATTTCAGCTGTTGGTCGCTCGGTGACAGTAATGTAGCTTGTTAGTCATTATAAAACGGGTAGCCTGTTTGTTGCTGTCTGCGCTGTGTTGAAGAGAAGCAGACCAGGATGTCTGAAGACACAACAAAACCCTCCTGTCAATCAAGAACGTTAAGTCTTTTTTTAAAAAGCAGTAGCTCACTTCACAGCCTCCGCTTGGTGTCGGGCCGGACAACGCCCATTAGCTGTGATATAATAACCATATACCACAGCCTGAACTATTGAAGTACATAAAGTAGTATAGAGGACTAAGTGTTCTCTTGGGACAGATTAACAACAGGAGAGTCCACCTTCTAGCTAAAAACACTTGGCACTGACAGCTGATTGAGCAGGAGCACGAGAGAGGTGATGAGAGCAGCCCTCACAGCAGGGCTGCAGCTCACCCAGGAAGCAGCCACCAGACAGGCTGCCCACACAACACTCCCATCTGCACTCAACCTGTGATAAACCGGTTGACCAACAAGCAGCATGTCCCCTCAGAGGAACCCAGCAGACACTAAGGTGGTGTGTAGCACAAGCTACTGCCAGAATATAGATACAGTATATAACACACACATGCAGGCAGGTAAACACCGCTAGACACACGACTCATACCGTCTCCTGGGCAGGTAGACACACGGGACTCATACTGTCTCCAGGGCAGGTAGACACACAGGACTCATACTGTCTCCAGGGCAGGTAGACACACAGGACTCATACTGTCTCCAGGGCAGGTAGACACACAGGACTCATACTGTCTCCAGGGCAGGTAGACACCACTAGACGTTCATATATATACATACAGCTTTTGTATTGGATTCAAAATCATAGCAGTGCACCTTCATACTGACATGTTTATTGGCCTTTTTAAGCCACAGCGTTTCCTGTATTCATCGGCTTTTGGTGGTTTTGTATTGAACAGACATCTCTTCTCATTGGTTGGTAGGTCAGGTTGTAAACATCATGGATAAAGACGTTGCAGTTTTTTTTAAGTAGGTTTAATTTTTTTATATCTTTTCTCGACATTAAATTCCAAAATGATCTGTAAATAAAAACATGTCAACAGTAACATCAGTTGATGTTACACCAGGAGGAGGAGTTCTGCTCTTTGTCCTCAGAAGAACTGCAATCTACGGGTTTTTTTACATCACAAGTGGGAGTGTCCACCTAAATGTATGCTGATAGATCAGCCTACCCAGCGGACTGTAGCAACTGGTAGGCTAATCTATCCACCATACATCTGGGTGGACACTCCCACTTATGTCAAAAACCCTGGAGATTCTGAAACCAGCTGGAAGGGCTAATCATGCCCACACCTGGTGGTAGAATAGGTCTCCTTTAACAAAAGGTTTCTGTTGTCTCCGTAGGAAACAAGTTTTAGTTCTGTCAGCCGCAGAAAACAATTCCAGGAACCGGTGCCACAGCCCGACAAACGTAACCACCGGGCGCCATCTTAGCTCTTCTTCTTCTTCTTGTTCTTCTTGGTGAGGGGGTTGGGCGGAACCTGGGTGGGCGGAGCTCCCAGCTTCTTGGTTTTGGCTTTTTTCACTTTTGCCTTGAGGGCTTCGATGTCCAGCTTCTCTTCTGAGGAACAAAATGGAGAACAAGTTTTAGCACCTGACTAACCCCTGAGACAGGACGAGCTTTAAGACTATTGCTAACTTCTCTTGCTTTAGTGACAGCACGGCCAACAAACTCTTTTAGGGCAAACTTTACAGCTGCCAACTACTAGTGACGCTCAGGACTCAATCATGCCATGTTAGTCTGCCAGGGGGCGGGGCTAGTACCTGTGGGGAGGGGCTTCTGCACAACAACCTTCTCCTTGGGAGGAACAAACGCCTTCTTCCTCTCCTCCTGGCGCTTGGTGACCTGCTCCACCTGCCTGGCCTGGGGAGGGAGGGAGACAGACAGATGGGCAGACAGACAGATGGGCAGACAGACAGATGGGCAGACAGACAGCACCAAGACTGGTAATCACCGTGACAGGATAGGGTGGTCGCTATATAAAACAGCAGGCAGTAGATAAATGCTGTCATGTGCATCGTCGATACAAAGTTAACTATAATTCTCGCAAGTGGGTTGTCAATGTCTTCATTTAATATTCAGTTCCCCCAAGAGCCGGGTTGAGTTTCTCCACTACCTAACCCTAAGCCTATTGAGCCAGACAGGAAGTGGTCTGGAGAGGAAGTGAGAGCAGCTAGAGAGGAAGTGAGAGCATGACCTTACCTTGACCTCCTGCATCTTCCTCCTCTTCTTCTCCGTCTCCTGGAGGAAGAACTCCCCGCTGGCCAGCTCCTTGTCCACCTGCACAACAAGTCACAGCAAACAGTCGATCACTCAGTTGTTGGGTGAGTGAGTGAGTGAGTGAGTGAGTGAGTGAGTACCTTGCTCTCGGGGACTTGCGGGGGGAAGGGCGTGTACTCCTTCTTCCTCCTCTTCTTCTGTGGTTCTCTCCGCTTGGAGACGTTCTTCTGTCTGAAGTGGGGCAAGAAACGTTCCCAACTCTGGTTCCTCAGCTCAGTGTCCCGAGACAGCTCCTGTTTAATCATCAGAGCCTGACACACACACACACACACACACACACACACACAGTCAGGCCAGATGTTGTGGTGATGTCAGGCCAGATGTTTGCATCCTCTGAAGTGTACCTTGATGTTGTAGATGGGATGGATGTTCTTCATGGTATCCATGACGACCTTACGCACCTGAACAAGAGACATCTTTGTCAAACCCCATTAAAAAAAACATGTTTTAAACTCAAACACATTGGGTCATGCACCACGACTACCCATGATGCACCAAGACTACCATGATGCACTACCACTACCCACGATGCACCAAGACTACCCACGATGCACCACGACTTCCCACGATGCACCAAGACTACCCACGATGCACCAAGACTACCCATGATGCACCCTCCTACCTCCTTGAGGCCAGTGAAGGGTCCCAGAGCTGACACGGTGTTGCCCTGGACCATGACGTAGCAGTTCGTTAGTAGCTCCAGTGCCTGGGGGAGACACACGGTTATACCTTCGGCGCCACACTGCCCCTGCTGGCGGCGAGAATGAAGGACATGGAAACCCTGTGTGGTGCCTACCTTCAGCGTGGATCCTTTGGGGCCGATGAGCCTCTGCCTGCGTTTGATGAACCTCTCACGGTTCCTCACCAGGGTGCCCACCTTGATGATGTCACAGGCCACATCGTCCTGCAGGACGCGCACCGCCTGGACACAACAACACAACCACAACAAACATTCACACAAGACGCAAACAAACAACCAGAAACCAGTAACTGCATAAAAGTCAGTACACATTAGTTATGGAGCACGTCTCCAAATCAAACACTTTCCATCATGAGACAACAGTCAAATATGAATATGAAGACAATGGACGGGTGGTTTGGTCGCCATGGTTACCTGCTCAAAGGGCACGCTGCGAGCCAGGAGCTTGATGAGGTCACGGGCCCTGACGATGGAGTAGGGGTCAAAGGTCTTCCTGGTGGTGGTGACCGTCACACTGCCCTCAATCAGGTCCAGCGTGGCTTTGATCTGCTGTAGGGGGAGGGGGGTTAACCTCACCTACTCAACACCACCACCCCACCTCAACAATCCAACACCACAACATGTCAACACCACCATTACCCCACCCGTTTCATATAAAAGTGTTCCGTGTGGTGTCATGTTCCATCATGTAGGGACCTACCGAGTCCCCCAGGGCCTGCTCCCCCAGGGGCCATGTAGTGACCTACCGAGTCCCCCAGGGGCCATGTAGTGACCTACCGAGTCCCCCAGGGCCTGCTCCCCCAGGGGCCATGTAGTGACCTACCGAGTCCCCCAGGGCCTGCTCCCCCAGGGGCCATGTAGTGACCTACCGAGTCCCCAGGCCTGCTCCACCAGGGGCCAGCACTCCTTCAGGTAGGCCTCCCGGTACCGGGGGAAGAGGGTGGCGAAGCTGCTCTCCTCCAGCAGCCCCCGCGGGTTGTCGTCTCGGGTGAAGCCGGGCTCCTTCCAGCCCTCCGGGACGCGCAGCAGCTCCGACTCGTCCACTAGGAGGAGGAGGAGGAGGAGTCATGGCGTGCGGACCGTTAGGACAGCTGATTAAAGTGTTGAAGGAGTCGTGTACGTACCCATCTCCGCGCTCTTTCTAAAGCTCATCTCCCTCACGCTGCTCCCTGTCGTGGAGGACGCCATTGTTGTGGTCAGGGCGGAAGTGACGTCGCTTGTTTTCACAGCGCAGCGTCGCCTGCCCCCTAGCGGCGGACATGCGCACTGCTCCACTCGCCACAACACTAACCACGTGCTCCCTGAACTTGACATATTAGTTCAGAAATATCGTCTGATTGGGTGCTACCCGTCCAGGCTGACCCGGTACCTGGTTAGGCTGACCCGTTATCTGGTTAGGCTGACCTCTTACCTGGTTAGGCTGACCCGGTAACTGGTTAGGCTGACCCGTTATCTGGTTAGGCTGACCCGTTATCTGGTTAGGCTGACCAGTTAACAGGTGACCTGTTCAGTCTAACCAGGTACCAAGTCAGGTACCTGGTTAATATTTCTGCATATAATAATACTATATAGTAGTCTAATAATAATAATAATATTTATGCTTTATTTCTGCAGCCCCGATATAGAGTTGGATGACGCTCATGTTGTGGTTTAGACTCGAGTCCCAGACTCAGACCCAAAGTTACCCCTCACTTTTACAAACAAGAAGTTTTCGCTTTATTAAATCGCTGTGACAGAGGATTCATCTAGCTAGCCGGTGACAGCTAGCAGCGGCAGCAGCTAGCAGCGCTAACCCCAGGCAGCCGAGCCCGCCGCCCACCAGCCACATCACCATTTGGCCTTCAGTCCCTGGAACAGAAGAGAATAGAAAACTAAATACACTCATACAATACATCAAGCGTCTTTGAGTATCTTGAAAAGCGCTATATAAGTCCTATTATTATTATTATTATACATAATGTATTAAAAATGTTTTTTATTTCTCTGTTTAATGTTCAATGTCAGGCACCAATTGCACAAAAGCACATTCCTTGTTTGCAAAAACTAAGGCAATAAAGCTGATTCTGATTCAGGAAGACATGTGAAACATATGCATACATGTACCTCGCTAAACATGTATGTATCTGACATACGCATGAATATGGCACATGACATTTAAACAGAGATAATATATGAAAACACTAAACTCACTGAGTGCAGGTGGTGGTGGTGGCGCAGTACCTACTCTGACCAGCAGGGGGCCGGCCGAGACCACAGCAGCCGACCAATCAGAGCTCTGCGCTGACGGCCCGGGAGGACACCGCTACAGGACAGGACAGTAGTAACGGTCTAGGGGTTAGGGAGTGAGTGGTCCAGGGGGGTGAGTGGTCCAGGTCTAGGGGGTTACTGGTCCAGGTCTAGGGGTTAGGGGGTGAGTGGTTCAGGTATAGGGGTTAGTGGTCCAGGTATAGGGGGTATGGGGTGAGTGGTCCAGGTCTAGGGGTTAGGGGGTGAGTGGTCCGGGTCTAGGGGTGGGTTAGGGGGTGAGTGGTCCGGGTCTAGGGGTTAGGGGGTGAGTGGTCCGGGTCTAAGGGGTTAGTGGGTGAGTGGTCCGGGTCTAGGGGTTAGGGGGTGAGTGTCCGGGTCTAGGGGTTAGGGGGTGAGTGGTCCGGGTCTAGGGGTTAGGGGGTGAGTGGTCCAGGTCTAGGGGTTAGGGGGTGAGTGGTCCAGGTCTAGGGGTTAGGGGGTGAGTGGTCCAGGTCTAGGGGTTAGGGGGTGAGTGGTCCAGGTCTAGGGGTTAGGGGGTGAGTGGTCCGGGTCTAGGGGTTAGGGGGTGAGTGGTCCAGGGTCTAGGGGTTAGGGGGTGAGTGGTCCGGGTCTAGGGGTTAGGGGGTGAGTGGTCCGGGTCTAGGGGTTAGGGGGTGAGTGGTCCGGGTCTAGGGGTTAGGGGGTGAGTGGTCCGGGTCTAGGGGTTAGTGGGAGAGTGGTCCGGGTCTAGGGGCTGAGTGGACCGGGTCTAGGGGTTAGGAGGTGAGTGGTCCAGGTCTAGGGGTTAGGAGGTGAGTGGTCCAGGTCTAGGGGTTAGGAGGTGAGTGGTCTAGGGGTTAGGGGGTGAGTGGTCCGGGTCTAGGGGTTAGTGGGAGAGTGGTCCGGGTCTAGGGGCTGAGTGGACCGGGTCTAGGGGTTAGGAGGTGAGTGGTCCAGGTCTAGGGGTTAGGGGGTGAGTGGTCCAGGTCTAGGGGTTAGGGGGTGAGTGGTCCAGGTCTAGGGGTTAGGGGGTGAGTGGACCGGGTCTAGGGGCTAGGGGGTGAGCCGTCCGGGTCTAGGGGATCTCACCGGGGTACAGTCCTGGTCCGGTCCACAGATGTGCACCAGCAGTGGAAGAACAGCGGCTCCAGGGTGGGCATGTGGAACATCTGGAGGGAGAATCGGGTGCTGCCACCCCCCCATTAGCCCCTCCCCACTGGAGGGTGGAGTCAACCGCACATCTGGAGGTTACATGGCACAGTTAGGACACGCCCCCCCACCTCACCACCTGAGTTCTGATGGTGGTCCATTATCCATCTTGATCGAACCAATCCAGATGTCAGTTATACTTAGATTGAAAACATGGTAAAAGAAGAATGCTAAAGAGCATTTAGCATTAAGCTATGGTGGTCCAACCCATCCTGGAGCAGCAGCGCCTGCACCGGGTCCTGGGGGTGGCTGGTCCCGGTGGCCCAGCAGGAGACCAGCTGCAGCAGGAGGTGGGGCGCGAATGAGCCGTTGGTCTGTAGCTCCACGTGGAAGAACAGGAAGTCCTCCGGGCCCAGCTCCACGGCGTGGCTGTAGCTGGACACGTACGACGCGTCGCTGTACAGCGCCATGGCAACACCCAACGCTAGCGACACGTTGACCTCGACACGCGACACGCTGCGGACCCTGTGACACCCCAGGTTAGCTTAGCATCTTTGCTTAGCATCTTAGCTTAGCATCTTAGCTTAGCCGTTAGCCTAGCAGTAGCTTAGAAGTGAAATGAGTGCAGAAGTGATACAAGTATACATTCAAATAATTCTATACTACTGTATATCTGAGGACTATTGGTTATTGATCATGATTTGTACACCAACAGTAAAACACTCGCCAGTCCGAGGCAATGGCGAGTCGAGTGTAGCGGTGAGCGTGGCGAGGGAACACACACGCCCACACCAGGGTGACCTCACGGCGAGCAATGAGCCCCTCCCCTGCCAGCGTGACCCTCAAAGTGTTACGCAGCTCCACGTGAGTGTCATTCACCTGCAGAGAGACACGCATGACAGGGAGATGAGGAGCAGGTGGCGCAGAAGGAGAAGGGAGAAGAATGTGCAGGGGAGGAGAAGGTACAGAAGGGAGGAGGTGCAGAGGTAGGAGGAGGTGGTGCAAGGGAGGTGCAGCATCTCACCAGCCGGGTGGTGCTGCAGGGTGAGGGTCTGGGTGGGGTGCTGAAGGAGTAGAGGCCAGCGTGCTCCTCCACCCTGCACCTCCCGTCGTTGAGGAGTAGTGACAAGTCTCCTCCTCCCAGCCGAGTGCGCAGGAAGTCCCGGGACACGGCCCCCGACAGCCGGCCCTTCCCACACCGGCTGAACACACCCTGCTCTGGAGGGTCAGAGGTCAGACCACTTGCTAACCCTGTCCGGTCCCAAGTGTAAACCAAATGTAACATTCACCAACGCTAACGCCATGAGAAAATAACTAATGCTAACTAACGCTATGTGAATTAATTTAAACCACACACCGCCACCAATTAGTGAGCTCCTAAACCAACATAATGTTAACTCTACTGGGGGCAACCCACAGAGTACTCCCCTCCAGAGTACTACCCTATAGAGTACTTGGTCGTAGCAGTACCGTGAAGCCCTCCCTCCAGAGCTGGTCCCCGGGGTCTCATGGGGATACTGGCCACCTGGAAGCGGAGCACGGCGGGGTCCGGGCTCCAGGGTCCAGCAGGGTCAGGGCTCTGGAACCCGGTGGGGTCCGGGCTCTGGGATCCAGGGTCACACTCCTCCAGTAGCTCAAGGACATATGAGCCGCCCTCAGCTAGCCCTGGCAGATGGAGCGCGGGTCGGGTCAGACGGCCGCTGCGCAGTGCCTCCCCGCTGGCCAGGGATAGGCGGTAGGTGAAGGCTACGTGCTGGGGGGTCCCGGGGGTCCAAAGAACCATGGAGTCATTGGAGCGGTACCGCACGTCCTGCACGCCCCGGGGACCTGATGGAGAGAGAGGTTATATCTGCTCAGGGTCTCAGAGGACATCATGAGGTCTTCTGGTGGGTGACTGCTCTGGGAGGGTCTCTGGAGGACCCTGGACTGGTTCTCCTCCCACCCTTCACTACAATGCTGTCATCCAGATTTAAAAGGCCAATGGTCGACAATGAAAATCAACTATACCTGTCAGTACCTGTGTCTGTATTTGATCAGCACCTGATCACACCCATCAGTGTGTACCCATCTGTCTGTCTGAGGAGTACAAAGTCTGTGTGTAGCAGTCTGTCTCAGGAGTACCCGTCTGTGTGTACCTGTGTGGGTGGCGATGGTCTTGGTATCCATGACGACACCGTCCCCACACAGGGCCTCCACACGTGCCCGGTAGCATTGGCAGGGCTGCAGCCCCCCCACGCTGTAGTGAGTGAGCAGCGTGGAGCCCCGCAGTGCCCCCTGGTGGAACACCCGGAAGCTGGCGATGGACGAGGTGTTCCCCACCTCCCAGGACAGCATGTATTCCTCTGGGCCCCCCGAGGCTTGCTGCAGGACCACCATGCTGGAGTGAGCTGGAGACATAGCACAGGAGCGAGGCTTGGAGTAGCAGCCAGGCTAGGAATAACAGCCAGACTAGGAGTAGCAGCCAGGCTTGGAGTAGCAGCCAGGCTAGGAGTGAGCCAGGCTAGGAGTGGCAGCTCTAGTTGGAGACATAGCAGAGCTCAAGACAAAGCACATCAGCTACGCTAGGAGTAGCAGCTAGGCTTGGAGTGAGCTCAAGACATAGCACATCAGCTAGGCTAGGAGTAGCAGCTAGGTTAGTAGTAGGAGCTAGGCTAGGAGTAGCAGCTAGGCTAGGAGTGAGCTGAAGACATAGCACAGCAGCTAGGCTCGGAGAAGGAGCTAGGCTACTAGTAGGAGCCAAGTTAGGAATGAGCTGTTTCCAACATGATTAGTCTTAACTGAATTAGCACGGTAAACACTCTCCTTTGTATTTGAGTAGTCCAACAGTGAGCCGTCATCGTCTGTGAAGACGCTTCATAAATTCACTTCCAAATGAGGCTGAGATCATCAGAGCCCAGATCAATATTTAATTAGCTACAACAAGAAGCATGACATGTTGTTCAGTTACAGACCCAAGCTGCCATCGATGTGCTCCATCCTGCTGTAGCGCGTGGCGGTGCCGGCCTGGCACACCGCCTGCAAGCCCAGCTGGACCCGGCTGCAAGGTGGGATGTCCGACAGCGTGGAACTGAGCTGGCGACCGCGGTGCCAGAAGTGCACCTCGTCCTCCGGGATGGAGCCAGCTCCCAGGTAGAAGGCAGTGAGCAGGAAGAGAGAGTAGAGACCGTTCTCTGGACTCTCCCACGCCACAGAGATGCTGCTGCTGTTCCACGACAAGACCCGGAAAAAACGGGGCTCCCCAGGATCTGGGGGAGGAGATGGACCAGAACTTCTACTGCACAAACCTCCAAACACCAGATGTTTCTAGAACCTCCAAACACCAGATGTGGCTAGAATCTCCAAACACTGAAGTACTGGCTCACCTCCCCACACCTCCCCACAGCTTCTCACCTCCTCACCTGTGAGTGTGGAGATGCAGGTTCTAGTCCTGGCCTGGAGCTCCAGGCAGGCAGCGTACTGGCTGCAGGGCTGCAGAGCGGTGAATTGGTGGAGCTGGTGGGTCCTGGTGGTCTCCTGGTGCTCTAGGGTGTAGGAGCCCAGCAGGAGTCGGTACAGAGACACCCTGGGGTGGGGAGGGCTGATGCTGGGCTTTCCGGGACCTCCTTGCTTCTCCCCCCAGCCCAGGAGGAGCGTGGAGGAGCTCCAGGACTCCAGGCGGACAGGGAGACGGGTGGTGTAGCCTTGAAGAGACCACATCATCATCATCACCACACCAAGGAATTACACACATGCTGAACGAAAGCTTTGTGAATTGCTGTAAACTCATTCAGTAACACAAGGTTTACCTGAGTCACTGTTTATTTGATGTATATTCTTCTAGAAGATGCTTTAATCCAAGACCAGGTGGAGTGAAAGCAGACATATCAAGGCTAGACTGTGAACACGGGGGAATCGAACCCAGAACCTTTCAGCTTGGAGTCCAACACCACAGAGAGTGCAGTATTCTACCCCTTCCTACCGTCTCCAGTCCTCCATCAACCTTACCCATAGCCAGGATGATGTGGTCGTCTTGGTGGAAGAACAAGGTGCTATTTTCACAGGCAAACACTTCTCCGGACAGCAGGTCCAACTGCTACTGGGACACCACAGAGACGGACAGAGTTTGATGTGGATGAGCGGAGCAACACCAGGGAAGAACCACCTGGATAGTCTGTACCTGCGTGTAGTTGCTCGGACCTCGCTCAGGCTGCGCCACACTTCGGATTTCAAGTGTGTGTGAACCTTCAATTAGAACGTTTTATTAGTCAAAAATAAATAAATAAATAAATTTCCAAACGTTTGTAAAGCGGAGGGCCATGAGGAGAGGCGGGAGTATACCTGGGAGGATGATGAAGGTCCAGGTCTTCTGGACGCCGCCGGACCGCAGCCACAGTTGGTTTTCCACCGTTTGTGGAACAGTCAGAGACGCGAACGTCCCCCGCGTCCCGATGGACTCCAGCCCGGTTCCGTTGAGCCGGACTTCAGGACTACAGGGATGGTGTTGGAGAAGCGCAGTGAACACCAGCGGATGAATAAAGATGTCTTTATCCTTCATCCTCGTGTATATTTACCTCTCAGTGGCGTTGGCCCTGGTGGTCCAGCAGATGGAGAACAGAGGACCACACCTCCCTGTGAGAGACATGAGGTTGATAAGCTTAAGCTAAGATAAGATAAGATAAGGATGTATGTCCGCCTTCACAATCGATTGACTTGTTACTCACCGAGGGAGATCTGCAGGATAATGCACAGGACACCTGAGAGGGCCACGTACCTCCTGAAGGCAGAGCAACAGAGATACACACATATAAATATATACATAAATATAGATATAGGATTATATATTAGTTCTATATGTGTTGTGTCTCAGCCTTACGTCTCTTTCATTTCGGGACTGAACGGTTTGTCGTGTTGACGTCACGACAGAGCCTCTCTATGACTTGGCTCAGCTCGGAACCAATCAACTGAGAGCCAATTAAGATGTTTAATTTACAATTAATATCTTTAGAATAATGGACTGGTCAGACTGTAGCGTTATGTTTATGTCGACATCCTAAACATGATCTGTATGTAGAAGATGGACTAGATAACTGGACGTGTTGTGGAGTCTGGAGTGTGGAGTGTGGATGCGCAGCGAGTGGTCTCCTATTAGGGGCCATCACAGGATCCTTTGTCTCATATGAATGAGAGTCACGGGGGGACAGTATAGGGAGAGCCTCCTGGTCTCTGGTCTCCTGTGTGTGATGTGGGCCCCCGCTATGGAGGGTCCCGGGGCCTCGCGGCTCCTGTGTGCGCTGGCTGTCGGCTTCGCGGTTCTCTCGAACGCCGCGGCGACAGATGACCTGGACCTGGACCTGTCCGGCTGGCTGAGACGCCTGTCCTCCGGGCCGCCCTTCTTCCCCGACCCGGACCGCTTGGATCCGGTCTCTGCATCAATACGCACTCAGGACTTTGAGTTCCCCGTGGAGCCCGGAGAGCATCCCCCCGGAGAACGGCCCCCCGGAGCGCCCCAGCCCGGGCCCCTGGTGCGGACCAGGAACGGGGCCCTCCGCGGGATCACGGTGGACCTGGCGCACGTCTTCTACGGGGTACCGTACGCCGAGCCGCCCGTGGGAGCGTATCGCTGGAAGCCCCCCAGACCGGCGCGGCCCTGGAGGGGGGTCTACGACGCGGGGGCCCCCCGGGCCAGCTGCATGCAGGACTGCGGGGGCCCCCTGGCCGACCTCTGTCCCCACAAGGTGATCAACTCTCTCACATCTTCATGTTTCTTAGTCTCTGTGTTGTGGTCACAAAGCTCTGATACGGTATTTATTTGTACTACATAAACATTATTTAGTTGTACTACATAAACATTATTTATTTGTTCTATATAAACATGATTTATTTGTAGGCTACTATGTAAACATTATTTATTTGTACTATATAAACATTTATTTGTACTATATAAACATTTAGTTGTACTATATAAACATTATTGAGTTGTACTATATAAACATGTATTTATACTATATAAACATTTATTTGTACTATATAAACATTTAGTTGTACTATATAAACATTTAGTTGTACTATATAAACATTTGGGCATCGCTGCAGAGCAGATGGTCAACTAAATTCACAGATACTCTGATGTAATAGTCTGTATGACCAACCCTTGACCTTCGACCCTGAGGTGAGCGAGGACTGCCTGTACCTGAACATCTTCACTCCGCGGGGGGTCAACTTCAGCGCCCCGCTGCTCCGCCCCCTCCCCGTCCTGGTGTGGATCCACGGGGGAGACTTCATCGCAGGCTCCGCCTCCAAGCCGCTCTACGACGGACGATTCATCAGCAACTACACCAACACCCTGGTGGTCAGCCTGGAGTACCGGCTAGGTAGGTCCCTGGTGGTCAGCCTGGTGGTCAGCCTGGAGTACGGGCCTTGTCCTGTGTGTTGTGTTGTGTCTGTTGTTCAGAAATCACAGCTTCCTGCAGGCTCATTTGGTTAATTCTCACATTACAGCTCGCAAGTAGGACTCACTCATGTACCTGAGAAATATAATGTAGGAATAGTATGTATGTATAAATATAAATATATTAAATGTCATGTGACTCTAATTGACTGTGTGGTCATGTGACTCTGTCTCTAATTGACTGGTCATGTGACTGTCTCTAATTGACTGGTCATGTTACTAATTGACTGTGTGGATGTGTAATTGACTGGCCATGTGACTCTAATCAATTGTGTGGTCATGTGGTTTCAGGTGCGTTTGGCTTCCTCCTCTCGGGGAAAAACCCCAAGATGTCCGCCACAGGGAATTATGGGATACTAGACCAGCAGGTGGCGCTGCTCTGGGTCCAGCGCAACATCGCCATGTTCTCAGGAGACCCCAGCAAGGCTAGTTAGCACATGCTAACACTCATTTGGATGCTAACATAATGTGAACATGCATGCTAAAGCTAACATGCTAACACTAGTGAACGGACGCTAACACACATGCTTATACACCTGACACACGCTAACAGACATTCTGAGTGAGAGAAGTTAACTACTGCTTCACATATAGCTCTCTCTGTCTCTCGTGTGTCTCTGCCTCTCTCGCCCCTGCCAGGTGACTGTGTTCGGGGAGAGTGCAGGGGCCCAGTCTGTGGGGGTCCACCTGACACTGGCCAGCAGCCAGCCTCTGTTCAGACAGGCAGCGCTGCAGAGCCTGCCCTTCTCCATCCCCTTCAAGAGCAGGTGGGCCCCCTGGTGGCCGGCATGCACACCACACGCTGACAATAAACACACACACACACACACTTAAACACATGGAATAAATACTCACTTATACATTTGAGTTAAGGTACACAAATGAAATGAAAGTATACCTTATATTTTAGTGTGTGTGTGTGTGTGTGTGTGTGTGTGTGTGTGTGTGTGTGTGTGTGTGTGTGTGTGTGTGTGTGTGTGTGTGTTGCAGACATGATGCTCTACGGCTAGGCAAGGCGTTTAGCCGTGAGGCTAACTGTAGCGTTAGCGACATCGTGTGTCTACTCGCGCTGAGTCCCCAGGCCGTCCTCGCCGCTCAGATGAAGACAAGTAGGCTGTCTGTCTGTCTCCCTACCTGTCTGTCTGTCTCCCTACCTGTCTGTCTGTTTGTCTGTCTCTCTACATGTCTGTCTGACCTGTCTGTCTGTCAGGCTCCAAGGTGGTGAACCCGTTCCGGTTCCTGGAGGTGTTTGAGACGTGGGGGCCGGTGCTGGACGGTCAGCTAATCACAGAGCAGACCCTCAGCGCCTTCCTGGGGGGCCGCTGGCAGACAGACAAGCCCCTGCTGCTAGGTAACACACACACACACACACACACACACACACACACACACACACACACACACACACACACACACAGGTTAGTGCTGGGGTTATATCTGGGGGTGTGTGTTCTTCTCTGGGCCCCAGGCGTGACGTCCGAGGAGGGGGTGATCTTTGTGGGAGGGGTGTTCAGGCGGCCGGTGTCGGTGGTGGAATGCACCGTGTACACCACCGCCATCTTTAAACAACACGCCCTCAAGGTCCTGCACAAGTACCTCCCCCTCTACCAGCAGGCCGACCGCAGACCCATGCTGGCTCAGGTACGGTGACCCATGACCCATGTGATACATGATTACATTTGTCAAAGTCAAGTGTTTTATTGTCACATGTACCTCAGAACCCAGGGCCATACGGAACCGTGAAGTTCTTGTGACATGGCAGGTGCCGTTGTACGTTGGAAGTAGGCAAAAAATAAGAGAAACAAATATATGTACAGTATGTATATATTGATGAATATACAGAATAAAGATAACACCATATACATAATAAAGATAATAGAGAAAACACTCCAGCTGTTCTAATGGGGAATATAGCTTATGAATTGAAAAATTTAATAAATATACATTTACAAGTAAGTAAGGGCAGATGCACAAGTGAGGGAAGTAGTAGCATAAATATGGCATATGGCATGGAATAGCAGAAATATACATAATAAATATAAAAGAATCAGAAGCATGTGTATCCAGAGTATTTTAATTATAGCACAGGGAATATAGCATATGTATCCAGAAGTCCCCTCCCAACAGGGGTGCTGTAGTGTCTCCTCACCGCTAGTAGAGGGTGCTGTTGCTCTTTGTTCCATCGGCTCCTTATCAGTATGCAGGGGGGTGGAAGACATGAGAGAGAGAGATGTTGGTCTGGTCTCAGATATGAAGACACAGACAGACAGACAGACAGTCTGATAGACAGACAGACAGACAGACAGACAGACAGACAGACAGACAGAAAGAGGGAGGAAGGGGATGACAGAATAACTTATCTCAAATGTCACCTTGTGTGTGTGTGTGTGTGTGTGTGTGTGTGTGTGTGTGTGTGTGTGTGTGTGTGTGTGTGTGTGTGTGTGTGTGTGTGTGTGTGTGTGTGTGTGTGTGTGTGTGTGTGTGTGTATAGATCGTGACAGACTACATCTTCCTGTGCCCGGCCCGGCGGGCTGCCCAGGCCGTGCCGGAGGCTCAGGTGTGGATGTACGTGTTCGACCACGTGGCCTCGGACCCCCGCGTCTGGTCTGATGTCACTTCCTGTTACCGCCACGTCTGCCACGGTGCCGAGCTGCCCTTCCTGTTCCACTCCGCATCTGTGGCCAACTTCACCATGACGACGGGCGAGGTTCTGCTGTCACAGCGCATGCTGTGCTACTGGGGGGCCTTCGCCCATGCCGCGGACCCCTCCCGCCCGCAGACGGCCTTCTGCAGGGGGCGCCACCCTCCCACCTGGCCACGCTACCACACCTCCCACCCTCTGCTCATGAACCTCACCACACGCAGCCACGCCCAGCCCAGCGCCCGCGACGCCATCTGTGACTTCTGGGACCACCTGGGGGTCTACTGATCATTTACTGATCAGGGATCAATATGATGGTCCATCACTCCTGGAGAGACTGGGGATTATTCTCAGGGCAGGATAATGATAGATTATTCTGACTGTTGTGAAATAAACAAGCAGATATTTCAGTGCTGGACAATAAAACACTTAAATATATACTATATAAATACTGTATATACTATACACTACAGTACAGATGTGTCCGCAGCCAGTATATATTTAAGTGTTTTATTGTCCAGCACTGAAACATCTGCTTGTCTGTGTCCAGAATGAATACACACACACACTCCTGTGCCTTTACAAGATAGCCACCCAACAAATACACACTATTTGATGTTGTCCTCACCTGGCCCAGGGAGAGTCTGGGGGGGTGGGGCTAATCAGTGCACCACAGGTTAAGTCAGCCACCAGCACACTCGACACTCGAAGAGCGCTAGCATGTACCATCTGCTCTGCCATTTCATTTCATCACTGTCTTTCCACTAAACCAGACTTTTAATCTCCATTACCTGCCTGTGTCCTTGGACGAGCCCCAGAGAAGCCACTTCATGTGGCTTTGTGGCAGATCTGCTACACTGCCACACTGTGTGGCTCCTCCCCCTGGGCCAGGTGAGGCCAATCACCAGCCACCAAACACACGCACTCAAATTAAGTCACCATTAAGCCACCAAACACACACTCCAATTAAGTCACCATTAAGCCACAAAACACACACACTCCAATTAAGTCATCATTAAGCCACCATACACACACACACTCCCACAGGTGGATGTGAGAGAGATGGCGCTCACAGATCAGAGAAGAGTGTCAACTAGTGTCCTCCACCTGTCACTCCACCCCCCACCTGTCACTCCTCCACCTGTGCTGTGGTACATGGTTATGATATATGATGTGTTCTGTCACCATGGAGACAGAAAGACAATATTACACTTATTATCACAGTTATTATGCAAATGAGGGCCTCAACTGAGAAAGCTGATGTCGTCAGGGGCCGTCTTCTGATTGGCCGGGAGAGAATGTGGAGGAGGAGCAAGAGAGTTCATGGGCATCTCTATTGTGAGCATCATTATATACTCTCATGGGTGTGTGTGTGTGTGTGTGTGTGTGTTGCTATGTTCTTCTTCTGCTTAATTAGACATATTCTTAGTTGTACCCCGGGGTGAGGTGAGGTGGGGTGGGGTGTGTGTGTGTACAAGCCTGCATGCATGCATGAGGGGGGGCGGCAATAAAATATTGATGGTTTTCATCCAAAGAGGAAAAAGAGAACGTTAAAGAAATGTTACTTGGATGGAGTCTCTCTCTGTTTGCACCGTGTCCTCACAACACACACACAGTAACACACACACATATATACTGTATATAATTATATATACACACACACACACACACATATATCTATATATACACACACACACAGTGAGTTACTATATGATCCTACTGAGTGGGTTTTGTTCACAGTGAGCCCCCCGGGCTGGGCGAGGGCGACCCATGACCCTCCATGGACCACACGTTAGACCACGCCTGGCACGCACACACGCACACAGTCACGATTACACACATGCACACACACACACACGCACTATGACAAACACAGTCACATGTGCACACAGAGTTTAGAGAGAAAGCAGTAATGTTTCACTCTTCAGGCTGGGAGGTGTGGCCTGACAGAAATAACTCCAGTCAGGGATGCTCTCAGCAGGGTTAGCATAGCTCCTGCTAGCAGTTAGCATAGCTCCTGCTAGCTGGGTTAGCATAACTTCAGACACTCCAACGTGTACAAGGGTTTGACACAAGCTGTGTATCTTCCTGTTTCCATAGAAACAAATAAAGGATGACCATGGAAAATGAAAAAGTAGTTGAGAGAGATAGAGAGAGACAGAAAGAGAGACAGGCCAGCCGGAGGCTGTGATTGGCTGAGAGCCTGCTGGGTCTGCTCGGCCAATCAGTGACCTTGAACCAGAGAGTTTGAACAGGATGGCCTCACCACTAGTAGTAGCCAGGAGCCAGAGGACGGGTGTGTGTGTGTGTGCGTAACAATGTGACTCTTCTCAGCTTTGCCAACTTGGCTTTTAACTCACCACGGCAACAGGTGGGAGGGGTTCTCAGTGTGTGTGTGTGTGTGTGTGTGTGTGTGTATTAGGGGTCCACACCTGAAGGGGAGAGCTGAAGTCACCTTGAGAGCCTGTATCTGTAACCACACAGCGCTAACGGTGAGAACACAATCATCCTAATCAGGATGATCAAATATTCAGTGATCTAATAAGTCTGGTACTCCTCTGGGAGAGACATTGGTCATTTGGCAGAAAAGCAAAAGATCAAAACATCAAAGCAAGGTGAGACAGAGGGGGAGAGAGAGAGTGGGGGATGGAGAGGAAGTGACAGTAAAGCGAGGGGAGGGGGGGGGGAGGCAGAGAGGATATGTGGGGGTGAACATCTGTCATCTGGATGCACCCTAGGAGGGTAAGGGGGTGAGAGAGTGAGGGGGTTAGAGAGTGAGAGGATGAGGGGGTGAGAGGATGAGGACATGAATGTATCCATCCTCCACTAGATATAACATGCACAGAATAATCCAGAAGTAAGGCAACGTTTTATATGATAACTTTATTTATAGAACACTTTTCACACCATGGTTACAGACTTCTGGGGGTTTTTACAACACAGAAAGACACCTCATGGAACAGTTACCTGTGATTACCGATGGTAACCGCGGGTTACCGGAAGGAGGAGTATGATTTGGAGACCAGTGCCGGTTGCCGTGGTAACCATCAGGAAGCACCCTTTTAAAATATCCACTCAAATATAAATCAGAGCTCCACTAAAGGACAGGTGTAACATAACTTGTTTAAATGAACAGTTAAAAAGGTACAAGTTAAAAATGTCGACCTAGTGACCCGAAAGTCACTGGTTAGGGTTATGTTAGACCTAGTCCATCCCCCTCCTGACCTACAGATATTGGAGACCTAATCCATCACCCTCCTGACCTACAGATGTTAGAGACCTAGTCTGTCCCTCTCCTGACCTACAGATGTTGGAGCCCTAGTCTGTCCCTCTCCTGACCTACAGATGTTGGAGACCTAGTCCGTCCCTCCCCTGACCTACAGATATTAGTGACCTGGCGTCTGTCCCTCTCCTGACATGTCCGATGTGACATCCGGAGCTCTGCGGGGGGTCGTAACCCGGCACGGGGGGAGGGTGTGTGTGTGTGTGTGTGTCTACTTATAGAGCAGGAAGTGTGACCAGTTCAGCGTTTCCACCAGACAGAGCGCTTCACACACTAGATGATTGATTAGAGAGGTGTGGATAGAGAGGTCCCCACGAGTGCCAGGAGGCTGCAGGAGAGACAGGCTGTAGGAGAGACTGGCTACGGTGTGAGATGTATCTAAACAGAGACATGCTAGAATAAGAAGCTAACTAACTAACGGGTTAACTAAGGGGTTAACTAACAGGTTAACTAAGGTGTTAACTAACAGGTTAACTAAGGGGTTAACTAACAGGTTAACTCATCATGTTTGGTCACCAGGTCCAGGTCCTAGTGGGTCTGTGGAGCAGCAGACAGTGTACATGATGCAACCTGCACTCTAACAGCCACTAACAATATAAAAGATAAGACTACATATGTATTTATATTTACACATTTCATAAATAACACGTGACGACAGCACCGCAGAGAGCCACGTGTCCAAGCGTCTGTTGGGGGTAGTCCATGTGTGTGTGTGTGTGTGGGGTCCTCCTCTTCTTGGCCAAGCTCCAGAGACCTGCAGAGTAAATCAGTTAGTCTCCTGCAGACCAGCAACACGAAGCCATGATCACACACAGACACACACACACACACACACACACACACACACACAGAGAGAGAGAGAGACACAGAGAGAGAGAGAGAGAGACACACACACACACACACAGAGAGAGAGACACAGAGAGAGACAGACACACACACACGCGGCTGGTTTAACACGTCAGTCAGCTCGGGTTCCAGTGCAACAATAGTTGATTACCAATCAGTAACGACGTGATCGATCATTTCGACCAATCTATTGGTAGAAATGATGATCACTGCAGCAGTGTGTGTGTGTGTGTGTGTGTGTGTCCTACCGCAGATCGTCAGCTCACCCCGCGGTGGCTCCTACGCGACGTCGGGCGCCGCCGAGCCCCGGGGGGTCTTGCAGTGTCCGGGGGGTCCCGGGTGGGGGGGTCCTCCTGGGTGGGGGGGTCCCGGATGGGGGTGTCCTCCGGGGGCCCCCAGCAGCTGCTGCTTGTGGCGGGTGGAGCGCACGGCCAGTACGGCCTGTCGGTTCTTGTACTGCACCATGCGGACGGTGATCTCCGCGTTCCAGCTGCCGGCGTCCTGCGGGCTGCGGAAGTCCACCTCGCGGCCCCCCGCCGTCACCACCGTGAAGTAGACGTAGCGGCCGCGGCGCTCCACGCACTGCACCGCCTTCATGTCCGAGAAGTGCAGCTGCTTCACCCCGGCCTGATGCGGCTGCTGCTGCGGAGGGTGGTGCTGGTGGTGGTCCTGGTGGTGGTCCAGGTGGTGGTGCTGGTGGTGCTGCTGCTTGGGCGGCAGCAGCAGCACCGCCTCCTCCGTCAGCACGCAGCGTTTCTTCTTCCACAGCTGCAGCAGTCCGCCGCTGCGCTTCTCCAGCAGACCCTCCCGCAGCACCGCGCCGCCCCCCGCCGCACACTGCATCACCGGGACCCGCAGCCGCGTTCAGGCTCCCCGGGACCCGCAGCACGGAGGAGGAGGTGGTGGAGGAGAAGGCGGCGGCGGCAGCAGCAGCACAGAGGTGGTGGAGTAGTAGGAGTTGAAAGCAGCAGCGTGTCTGCTGGGAGGAGGAGGGTCTGCTCGTTTCGTTGGCTCCTCTCCTCCTCTTAACCTGGCGGAGCCCCGCCCCCCAGCCGTGACGGGGCGGGGTTCCGTGTGAATCCGGATCGATGCCCGAGGCTGGATGATTGATTGATATCTGCAGCCTGATGCACAATCATGTTTCCAATGACCAGTGTGACTCTTCCATGTAGTGAGGCGGGTCTAGGGGGGCCAGGAGGGTCCAGAGCCCCCCTGGAACACTGAGCCTGGGTCCCCCTGCGACCCCGAATGAAGAGTCTACAATCATGATACAATGACTTCTTGCCAAGCTGTAATTTAATTAACATGTAACCAAGTTACTGAAACAAACGCCAACCATGGTACTTTGTTTTTCTAGTGTGCCATTACTGTGGCACACTGTAGTATACATGTTAAAAACAAGTGAAGTTCTTTGTCTCTTCAGTCCTGGGGTCAAATGGGTCCCCAGGGCTGGCAGTGAATTCATTCAGCTCCATGTTGTATTAATAGCTCAGTATGAAACATCTTCGATCAAAATAATGAAGACATTGTTGTCTCTGGCTTTATTCAATGAGCGGTGCGCCGTGATCTGAGAGATAACCCAAACTCACTTCCTGTGCCGATCGGTCACGTCTTCTACAAAAACACACACACACTAGCAGACTGACACATTGGATCAGAGACTACAGCCAGACAGACTACCATGGTTACAGAGCCTGAATAACTGGGCAACCATGGTTACTGAAAATACACCCGTCTGGCTGGTCACCACAGACTACAACCACACTGGTTGACCGAGGCTGAGGTGTAACTTGGTGACGAGGGTGCAGGCCTCATGGTGAGGACTGAATGAGCCACTAGTAGAGACCTGTGTGGCAGGAAGCAGACATGAATGACCAAACAGACGGCAGTCGTACACGTGGAACCAGTTTATTCATGAATATACACGTACAGTTATTGAGTACATTGGTAACTTTGAGCATAGCATTTAACCCCGACAACAGCTGCTAAAGTGATGGATGTTGAGGGGGGGGGAGCCAATCATCTCTTATTGCTCTAATGTGCTTCAGTTGGGGAGGGGGCGGGGCTTACCAGAGAACACGGCCTTCTCATTGGTGCTGTTTCCTTCACAGTGATAAAGTTGAACTCTGACCCCGGGGGGGGGGGGCTTTGACATAAATGGACACACCTGACCTCGGGTTGGAATCGTTTTCTGTGCTACAGCTAGCAGCCTGTCCTACACCAGCTAGGGCCCCCACCCATAGTGCAGCATGCCAACACGCTAGACAGAGGCTAACATGACAGCATGCTAAGCCCTGCACTGCCCCCTGGTGGCCACACAGATCTACTTCCACCAACACCACCCCCTCACAGTCCTCAGACTGATGGAGGGCCATCCTGGTGGGCAGGGCTGGGGGGCTGGTGAGGATGACACGGTTCTGAGGTGTCAGCAGCATATTTTATCTGTTTTATCGGTCCGGGGGTAACTGGAATGTTTTGTTTATTTTAAGGGGCGCATACCCGGGAGTGTGACCCCTCCACCAGAACCACCCCGGGTTCCCAAGTGCTACAGAACCTTCCAGACCTTAGCCTAGTGCACCCGGGAGAGGCTGGAGGAGGAGGGGGAGATGGGGAGGAGGGCGTTTGAGTCGTCATGGCCTGGACCACAGCTGTTGTCGAGGAGCAAACGCAACAGAAACCGTCTGGGGAGGAGAGCCAAACTAGCAGGAGAGGAGACCATGCAACCGGCAGGGAACTATGGTACAGAAGAGAACTAAGGACTAGTAAAACACCAGGATACCAGGATTTTAAAATGCTAACATACCAGCGTATCACTAGGATTTTAAAATGCTAACATACCACGTAGACCGAGGCTGGGCCCGCTGGATTAGAACAGTTCTGGTAACAAAAATCTTTAAACCCCTTTTCTCTTTTTCTTAAATTCATTTCTACCAAGAAAAATACAAAACATCATAAGGCGTGAGTATCTAGTAGGTTTGTTGTTACAGTGTAGTTAGTCCTCTTAGCAGCCGGGGGGCGATCACTGCTGTTTACACTCCGCTGGCGGGTTGGCATCCTTCTGTAAGAGACCACAGCGCACAGGCAGGGGTTAACACACACACACACACACGCTCTCGCACACACACACACACACACACGCGCTCTCGCACACACACACACACACACCCCCCCCCCCCCACCCCACATTGGGTCTGTATATCTGAGGGGAAGACTGTCCCAGACTGAAGACCAATCATCCAGACACCAAGGTGAACCGTGAAATGAAACAAGTCCAACATGGCAGCATCTAAAACAGGCGCACATACAAACCAAAAGGGGGAGGAGGTTTCAACATACAGAAGAGAAGCAGGGAGGTGAAGACCTGGGGTCAGGGGTTAGCGGGAACTCCAAAACAACCCAGCAGGTTAGTGAGGTGGAGGGGAGGTGGAGGAGATGGAAGCCAGGCAAACGTAGAGGTAGGAGGAGAGGCAGGGGTACCTACCAGGACGGGTTAGTGCGCTACAGACACCAGCTAAACCTAGTGGAGAAACGTCATACAGAGGCTCCGGCTTAACCAAGGCATCCCAGAGGAACAGCAATGAGTAAAGAAAGCAAGAGAGTAGAACAGTGCGTCAGGGAGGCCTTTAGCACGCCACTGCCGGGATGGAGCTCTAACACTCAGCTAGGGACCTTACTGAAATGCTCCTTTATCCAGAGCCAGGCCCAGTGAACTCAGATAGGGTTAGGGGGAGGCCTGCAGGCAGACTGGACCCGCACTAGACAAGAGTTTTGGAGGACTCCTGTAGAGAGAAGTCCCCCAGGAGCAGAAAGGTTTTACAGCATGAAATGGAAGTTGGGTTTAAAAAAGGAGATGAAGGAATACTGCGTTTGGTTGGTACTGGTAGAGTACTCTACTTATTAATGTACTGGTATAATACAGAATACTACATCTCCAGGCTCTCTTCCCCTGTAGTGCAGTGTCACTTAGGACTGGTGTACTACAACCAGCTCCCAGTAGAGGGTCAAACACTACAGAAGACCCCCAGCTAGCCATGAGCACAACCTGGGCATAAGAGTGTTATTGGTAGAAGTGTGCAGAGTCAGTGGAAGCAGGAATGGACATGCATGGTTACTGGATGCTAGGATGGTCCTGTGAGAGCTCAGGGAGGTGTTGGACAGCAGGTTTGTTCTGTATGTTGAACCCCAGCACACCGGCAGCTACAGCAGTGGTCCTCAGAGAGAACGGTAGGATCACCTCTGTCATGGTGGCGCTACTCTGCAGCAGTACAGTCACTGATAGCATGTCACCGACTAGCAGACGCCAACGATAAGCATTCTGAGTAGCGCTTCACAGACCACACGACAAGCATCCATCTTGAACGCTACCAGAAGGGTGGAGTTCAGAGCGGGAGGACCACTGAGGTAGCTGGGGTCTCTTCATCACCTCACCCAGGACCGGTGCCTCACCTTGGGGTCGTAGTCTGGGTCGTTCTCCTCATCCGCCTCCTCCTCTCCCTCCTGAAACGAACAAAGTTCCTGTTAGTCTTTAAGTCATCTACGAGTTCTGTCTAACTCTACCACCATCTACTAGTCCTGTCTGACTCTACCACCATCTACTAGTCACGTCTGACTCTACCACCATCTACTAGTCACGTCTGACTACCACCATCTACTAGTCACGTCTGACTAACACCATCTACTAGTCACGTCTGACTAACACCATCTACTAGTCACGTCTGACTCTACCACCATCTACTAGTCACGTCTGACTACCACGATCTACTAGTCCTGTCTGACTCTACCACCATCTACTAGTCATGTCTTACCTCATCGTCTGCTTCCTCCCCCTCTTCATCATACTGCACGGGGAGAACAAAGAAGCAGTTTAATATGAATAATGACAGATGCTCAAGGATACCAGTCAGGAGCTCTGGCGGTGTGGAGACTCACGTCATCATCATCGTCCTCGATGGCCTCCCCTGTGAAGTAGAGCACGGCCCGGGGAACGATGCGCTCGCGGATAAAATGTCCGATCTCAAAGTCTGCTGCCAGGACCGCCTCCGAGTCCTCGTCCTGAGACACAGCACTGTTACCCCACCATCCCCATGGCAACACCATCACCATGGCACAGCCAGCCTCGCTAGAGGCTAGACTGCACAACCCATGGGTCAGCGTTGAAGAACTTCAGCACAGAGACACATCGTTACCATAGCAACTCAGTGTCGTCACAGTATCACCACGGTAACAACAGCCAGCCTCAACTGGGAACATCAAAGTAAAGTTCAACAACTCACCAGCTCTCCGCTCTCTGGCACTGGGGGAGAGAGAAGGACAAGAGGTTAGCGACAACAGCACTAAATGGACAGCAGCGTGCCTCCCTCTCCTCTAGACTACAGCGTACCTCCCTCCCTCCTCCCAACTACAGCGTGCCTCCCTCTCTTCCCGGCTACAGCGTGCCTCCCTCTCCTCCCGGCTACATCGTGCCTCCCTCCCCTCAAGGCTACATTACAGCGTGCCTCCTCCCCTCAAGGCTACATTACAGCGTGCCTCCCTCCCCTCAAGGCTACATTACAGCGTGCCTCCTCCCCTCAAGGCTACATTACAGCGCCTGTGCTCACCTTCCGGGGGAGTGAAGAAGTTGAAGAAGGAGTCGTTGGGCACGGTCTTGGTGACGGTGCGCACCGTGCCCCGGCCCTTGTGCTTCTGCTTCTTCTTGATGGTTTTCAACGTGACGTTCTTGCCCTTGGTCCAGTCGATCACACAGCTGGGGAGGAAGCATGGGGTCAAGCATCCGGAAACACTCCAGCATCAGGTCATCGTCATAGCTACAGCGCCAACCCCCTCAGGACTCGGAGGAGGAGCCCATAAGAGGGTTTCTCTTCCTTCCAGAGGCCTTAGGAGAATGATGAGAAGATGTATCCCCCCCGCACCCCATAGTAAAGGGCGTGGCCACATACCCTGTACATCCCATAATCTCAGGTCCGTCGAAGGAGAACGGCTCCGCCTCGTCGGGCTCGGACCTCATCTTGTAGGTCTTGGTCAGCAGCGTGTTGGTGAAGAAGTCATTGGGCTCGAAGTAGAAATCTAATGAGAAACTCTGGAGGACAGAAGAGACATGAGGGCCACACTAGAGACATGAGGGCCACACTAGAGACTTGAGGGCCACACTAGAGACTTGAGGGCCACACTAGAGACTTGAGGGCCACAATAGAGACTTGAGGGCCACAGTAGAGACTCACCATGGGCTGTCCTGGGTCAGAGAACTTTACTTTGATGTCTTGTAAATGTTTAAGAATGGGTTCATCGTGTTCCTGTGGACAAAAAAACCAAAACAACATTTACCGATTGGACTAAATGTACTCGTGTAGAAACCAATACGTCGCTACTCGTGACATGTAGAGAAGCCACACAGTCACATGTCTACAGCCTTCAGGGATAGAAGGCTGCTTGTCTTCATGTCAGCTAAAAGGTGTAGTGCACCAGCTGCACGTCATGTGTTGACCACCGGCAGCGCACACACAGAGCTGCTCTGGGTGTACGAGAGACGAGAGACATGGACCCACCGTGTGTGAGTGAGTGAGTATGTATATATGTATGTATGTATGTGTGAGAGACAGCGCTGGACCCACCTGGAGCATGTCGCTGAGCAGGTCAACGTTCTTGAAGACCGTGAGCCAGAACTCCGGGATGCCCTTGGGGTCCTCCTTCTCCTCATCCTTTTTCTCCTCCTCCACCTTGGCCTTCTGCTTCATCTCCTCCTGACGGAGCACAGAGCACCTCCATCAACACCCAGCGAGTACCACAGCACAAACACAGGACTGGTGCCGTGGGACAGCAGCACAACACAGACAGGACTGGTTCCGACTGGTTCTGCGGCCTGGTTACTTACGGTCAGCTCTTCCTCCTCTGCTGCCTTCCACTCACACTCCTCGTCCGTGGGCTCATACACCGCCTTCACGATGTCGCTCCTCTGAGGACAGAGACACACGTTGAATACACAGTTCAATACCCAGGCTAACGACTACCACCCCAGGCTAGCCGCGACCACCCCCAGGCTAGCCGCTAATCCCCCAGGCTAGCCGCTACCCCCCAGGCTAGCTTCTGGTTCCTGGCCGTACTGCTGTATCAACAGTAATGAGCCTGGCTGCTGGTCCAGGGCCATCAGCAGGTTCTGGCTCAGCAGGAAACAGCGCAGCCTGCTGAGTGTTGCCCTCCAGGGGGCGGGCGGGCTGACACCGAGCCTTCCAAGCAGTGATTACAGTTCGCCCTCATGGACAGAACATGAGTACATCCAGAAGACCCGCCTTCTAGTTGGGGGGCAGGGCACTCACTGGACAAACTCCGCCCCTTCTCTGTGAGCGCATCACTAATGAGGTGTTTGAGGCTTCAGGCAGCAGGTTAGTGATTGTGCAGAGGGTCAGTCTCAGTATGGACCAGGTGTCAGTGCAGGACTATGGGCCAGTTGTCAGTGCAGGACTAGGGGGTGGACCAGGTATGGGAGCAAGACTAGGGGGTGGACCAAGTGTGGGAGCAGGACCAGGGGGTGGACCAAGTGTGGGAGCAGGACTAGGGGGTGGACCAGGTGTGAGTGCAGGACTAGGGGGGTTACCTTGTCGAAGAGCGGCTGGTAGAGCGCGGCATACTTCCTCTCCAGCTCGTGGACCTCCTCGTAGAACTTTGCCTCGATGTGGGCGCACTTCACCTGCAGGTTCTTCAGGGCGTTGACACGGCGCTTCACCACCTTGGGGAGGCTGAGGAGACAGGAGGAGGAGGAGCTAGTCGAGGGGCGGAGCACCATCAGAGAACAACCAATCAGCTGTGGTCCTGCCTACCACCTTAATGCCACATCTGATCTCTTCTGCGAGCTAGCAGCTTCCAGTGAGCAAACACACCAGCCGGAAAAAAATGAATATGGAGGGGAACTGGAAGACCGAACGCTGTGCCTCCTCAGAAGACGCTCCAAGCCCCCCCTGGCCCAGATGCTCTGCTGTGAGAAGAGAGCGTTTGGGGACAACCTCCTGCCACAAGGCCTTTAGTCTTGGAGCAGGAGGGAGATTAATGGAGGCTTTAATTAGAGCTAGAAAGATATTTGGCTGGTTTGACATGTTGAACTTTAACACTACATGATTGAATGAAGAATGTGCCAGGGGGAGGGTGGAGATCGGAGGGAAGGTGGGCGGTGCTCATCACTCTCCGGTATAGCAAGCGGCCTCCTGAGGGGAGAGAAACCCTGACAGGACGATACTAGAGCCTCCTGCTGGCTGGCCGCTGGGAGGACACACTTCAGGAGCTACAGAGAGACACTGAGGTTACACAGCCCAGCTATGCAACACTTGCACTATGATGGACGTTTGGACATTAGATTACCTCTGGCCAATCGATGCAAGATGATCAACTTACATTATATTTATCCTACCTAGTGTATCCTAGTATTAATAGTTCTGGTACCTAGCATATCCTAGCGTATATTTAGTTCTGTTACCTAGCATATCATTAGCTCCAGTACCTAGCGTAGCATTAGCTCCAGTAGCTAGCATAGCATTAGCTCCAGCACTTGGCATATCCTAGCGTAGCATTAGCTCCGTACCTCTCCATGTATCCGAGGGCGAGCCCACCAGTCCGTCCAGTCTCTCCTGCAACGCCGCCAGGATCTCTGGGTTCTGCATCATCTGGACCGTCAGCTGGCGGGCTGGAACACACAGCAACCAGCGATTAGACAGACCCCTTAACACCGCCCGTAACATTTCCAATACCACCCAAAGAACCTTCTGGACTAATGTTCGGTTAGTTTTTGTTATGGATCCGTTTAAATGTTGGGTTGGTTCCATGACAGACAACACTCAGCGATGTCCAACATAAAAGTGTTTGGCCTGATTCATCATAGCGCTGCCTCTAGCAGAGACACCGATGCCTTCAGCTCTGAGGACATCTGCAGGACACAGCTAAAGCTCTGCCCCCCCCGCTAGGACCACCTTCTGTAAAGAGCAATGTCATTCTAAAAGCAAGCTTCTCATCTCCAGCCAGGGAGGCAGAGGGAAGCAGAGGCTTTACCCACATCATGCCAGCGTCTCATCAAAAGACCCGTCAGCGCGCTTACTGAGCGCTGATGTTCTACCAGAGGCCTGGGAGCTTAAACAGCCTCTGCATGAAGCACAGCCAGTTTATAATATACATATATACACATATATACAGGTCCCTGCTTGTACACCATGACAGAACAGTTTAATGTAGCAGTCCCTTCTATATACGTGGCAGGACAGTGAGAACAGCAGCTCAGACGTTTAGGAGAGGGTGTTCAGTCAGACAACATGGATGGGGAGTGGTGTGACGTATGAGAGTGAGTGTGCGTGCATGTGTGATGTACAAGCGTGTACAGGAGTGTGTACGCCCCCGAGTGTGCATCGCTGAGTGGCGCGTGTTAGGTGTAGGCGTTGTTGAGTGTGAGACTGCAATGTAGTGCCAGGTGATGTGGCCGCGTGTGTGGAGTGGGCGTGGTCCTTGACGGCACCCTTGCTGTTCTCATCCTCTCCGGTCTCCTCCTCCTCGACCTCCTCGACCTCCTCCACGTCCTCCATGTTCAGCAGGGTCCATTCTCCTGCTCCTTGCTGCTCAGGAGGAGGAACACATGTTGGAGTCTCATCAGCGCGTACACTGTCTACATGGAGAAATACGTCTACATGGTCATACAGACAACAGAGAGACCAGGGGGGAGACAACAGAGAGACCAGGAGGGGGGAGGACAACAGAGAGACCAGGGGGGGGGGAGACAACAGAGAGACCAGGGGGGGGGAGACAACAGAGAGACCCAGGGGGGGAGACAACAGAGAGACCAGGGGGGGAAGACAACAGAGAGACCAGGGGGTGGGGGGGGGGGGGGTAAGACAACAGAGAGACCAGGGGGGAGACAACAGAGAGACCAGGAGGGGGGAGGACAACAGAGAGACCAGGGGGGGAGACAACAGAGAGACCAGGGGGGGGAGACAACAGAGAGACCAGGGGGGGGAAGACAACAGAGAGACCAGGGGGGAGACAACAGAGAGACCAGGGGGACGGAACAGAGAGACCAGGGGGGGGGGGTAAGACAACAGAGAGACCAGGGGGGGAGAACAATAGAGAGACCAGGGGGGGAGACAACAGAGAGACCCGGGGGGGAGACAACAGAGACCAGGGGGGGAGACAACAGAGACCTGGGTCAGAGACAACAGAGAGAACCAGGGGGGAAGACAATAGAGAGACCAGGGTCAGAGACAACCGAGAGACCCAGGGGGGGAGACAATAGAGACCAGGCTCTGGAGACAACAGAGACCCAGGGGGGGAGACAAGCAGAGAGACCGGGGGGGGGGGAAGACAAGAGACATGGGGGGGAGACAACAGAGAGACCAGGGGGAGGAGACAACAGAGACCAGGGGGGGAGACAGAGAGACCAGGGGGAGGAGACAAGAGCGACCAGGGGAGGAGACAAGAGCGACCAGGGGGAGGAGACAAGAGCAACCGGGGGGGGCGGAGAGGAGACAACAGAGACCAGTGTCGGAGACAACAGAGAGACCGGGGGGGGGAGAACAACAGAGACCAGCGTCGGAGACAACAGAGAGACCAGGGGGGGGAGACTAACAACAGAGGAGACCAAGGGGGGAGACAACAGAGCGGGGGGGGGGGGAAGATCAGTGTGTCCTCTGCTATTAAACATTAACAGCCATTTAACCCAATTTAGAGCTTCAACTGAGCAGCCATATGTAGCAGCTGACTGAACACCTAATGATAGCCTGCCTTCCAGCAGACGCTCAACATGGAGCTAGTTACCGCCTGCATTAGTCCTGGTTACTGACCGCCTGCACTAGTCCTGGTTACTGACTGCCTGCACTAGTCCTGGTTACTGACCGCCTGCACTAGTCCTGGTTACTGACTGCCTGCACTAGTCCTGGTTACTGACCGCCTGCACTAGTCCTGGTTACTGACTGCCTGCACAAGTCCTGGTTACTGACTGCCTGCACAAGTCCTGGTTACTGACCGCCTGCACATTACTCAGCTATGAATGGACACTATCAACATTAGTGTATGTTGACTTACAATACATGCAACAAACCATAATGAACACCATATAGAATTGCATCAAGTTGTAACATACATTATGTCATGCACTAACACCTTATCTCTGGGTTTTGGCTGGTTAAACTTGGTATTCAAGTTAACCGCTTTACAAATAATTTACTTTATAGCAGGTCTTCAACATTTGTATAATTAAACCACTAATTAACCCTCCCGGGGCTTCCATCTCTGGCAGACCAACGTCTGGTGTGAAGATGGCACTAATTAAAATTGATGATTTTACTACATACACCCTAATGGGCCATGTCACTTTACAGGACAGTGGAGACAGACAGGACAGGGGAGACAGACTGGACCATCGGATGCTGACCATTGGCCGGCATGTGGGACTCAAACTCCGGTCTCTCCCAGGCTAACTGACGGGGAGGCCTGGCAGTAAACACAGAGTGGAGGGCTGAGAAGTGAACTTACTTGTCGATGTCTGCCATCTTAGCTGCGTGTAGAGTGATGCTGGCAGAGAACGGGGAAATAATGAGGTTATCTTGGATGAAGACAGCGTCAGGATTTAAAACAGTGGTGAATAAAGCAGTCACAGCTGGGTGTACTGGGCAGCTCTCAGTACAACCAGTAGCAGACTGGTTGGGCAGCTCCAAGTACAACAAGTTATATGCTGGCGGTTTAGAGTGAAGAGCAGGAACCAAAACAAAAACGACTCCTTGTTCAGTTTCATATTCACAGACAGGGTTGTAGATTAATCCAATGTTAATCCAGATTATTTTAGTCAGTTGATACATGAAACGTTTAAAAACCTTCAACAGCTCAGATTGTGAGGCAGGGAAGCAAACCGGCAATAGAAACCTTGACAACCCGACGCAAGCCCTGCCCACCAGTAGGACACACCCCTAGGTAATACAAGAAACCTACAGGTGTGCTGCACATCCTCATTGTTGTAAGGTTTCATGTGTGGCTTCTTGCTTCTTGTTAAATTAGTTAATCTAGTTGACACTAGTTGTCACGTTTTGCGATGCTGCCTGCAGAACTGGATGGTACGGAGGGGGGGGGGGGAGGGGTGTGTGTAAGGTTCTGGCTAGACCAGCCAGCGTCTTCACTCAGAACTTCATTTGACATCTTATAGCTGCACAGGCCCATGTGGATCAGACAAGTGTGACAGGAAATTACAAAAGACATGACTGCATGACGCTGAAAGAGGCATCAACATATCCAACGCTAAAACCCCCTCTGCAGTGCTACATATTGTTGTTTGCAAAGCTCTGTGAGCTTCACAACAGGCAGGACATTGTGTAAAAACAGCGTTTTTTCTAGACGTTGGTGGCTACCCCTATCTGTGGGCCCTGGTGTGTGTGTGTGTGTGTGATGTGTGTGTGTGTGTGTGTGTGTGTGTGTGTGTATGTGTGTGTGTGTGTGTGGTATATAGAGGAGTCCCTGCCCCTATTCTTCCTGTATCCCTGGTGCATTGTACTGGATGGACTGGAGCACAGGTGTCAGCGTTAACCCCTGTTAACTAGGGGACAGAACAAAGGCCACCCAGCCTACAGCATGTGATTAGAGGCAGCCGCGGTTTACCTGCCCTCCTCCCATGCAAAACATGGCCCTCCCGCCGGCCTCTATGTGTTCCGTGTTGGGTTACAGCAGTACGTGGCACAACACCTCAACCGGCTCCAGGGTGGTGAGGTCTGCTCTGCACACCACAGGAAGTATTCCCTAGTTACCCAAGGATGACCACCAGCAGCTAGTCAACACTAAACAGTGTAATTCACTTTTCACTTTCATCCACTTGGAGACTCCAACCCAGAGCACAAGGCAGGTGAGCGATCCCTCTAGCCTCTACCACATGTTGAACACATCTTCATCAGTTAACCCCCCCTCCCAGCTCTTCATCACAGGCGGGGCCACATGTGTCTCCTGCTGGGCTGGCTAGCAGTTAGCCTAGCCTCTGCTCTAGTCACCACAAAGCGTTCACATGGAGCTAGCGCTAGCAGAGAGCTAGCGGGGAGCGGGCTAAACCCCCGCTAGCGTGCAGATGAAGCTTAGCGTGGCTTAGCTTAGCTTAGCATGAGCGGCTCCGCTCCAGAGACGCTCCGCTCGGCCAGCAGCTACCCGCCCGGTACCGGAGCTCCGGGTCATGACGTCGGGCTAAACACCGTGTTAAGGATAATCATCGGCAATCAAGGCAGGGTTTCTAACCAAATATTTAACTAACCAAGTTTAATCTAACTAACACAATAATAATAATAATAATAATAATAATAATAATAATAATAATAATAATAGAGGGCAGGCGATAACGCGGCGGGTCGTCGGGAGCCGACATGATGGCTGCTCTCCTCCTCCACCTGAGAACCCCCTGGTCCCCCCCTGGTCCCCCCCGGGTCCTGAGGGTCCCCCCCTGAGTCCCCGCCGTGCAACCCGTCCGCAGCCCGGGGGCGGCTCGGTGTCCTACCGTCTGTGGCTGTGTCGGCTGTGCTCGGCTGGATGATGCGCGCGAGGCGGTCCGGGAGCGGGAGACTGTCCGCTCTGATGGCGCTAAAAGAGGGCGCGAGATCCCGCCGCCCGCGCTCATATACATTCTACGTCATCACGTCAAGCGGAAGTCACGTGGAGCACGCCGAGCATGGGCGGGGCCGCGCGTGCATCCATGGCAGCGTGGAGATGTCATAGTTCTAAAGGTATAGATATTATAGATCTAGTGCTATAGATATTATAGATCTAGTGGTATGGATATTATAGATCTAGTGGTATAGATATTATAGATCTAGTGGTATGGATATTATAGATCTAGTGGTATAGATATTATAGATCTAGTGGTATGGATATTATAGATCTAGTGGTATAGATATTATAGATCTAGTGGTATAGATATTATAGATCTAGTGGTATGGATATTATAGATCTAGTGGTATAGATATTATAGATCTAGTGGTATGGATATCATAGATCTAGTGGTATAGATATTATAGATCTAGTGGTATGGATATCATAGATCTAGTGGTATAGATATTATAGATCTAGTGGTATGGATATCATAGATCTAGTGGTATAGATATTATAGATCTAGTGGTATGGATATTATAGATCTAGTGGTATGGATATTATAGATCTAGTGGTATAGATATTATAGATCTAGTGGTATGGATATCATAGATCTAGTGGTATAGATATTATAGATCTAATGGATAGATATTATAGATCTAGTGGTATAGATATTATAAATCTAGTGGTATAATAGATCTAGATATCCCATAGATCTAGATTCGTATACCACTAGATCTATGATATCTATACCACTAGATCTATATCTATACCACTAGATCTATGATATCTATACCACTAGATCTATAATATCTATACCACTATATCTATGATAACTATACCACTAGATTTATAATATCTATACCACTAGATCTATAATATCTATCCATTAGATCTATGATATCTTCTATACAACTAGATCTATGATATCCATACCACTAGATCTATAATATCTATAGCACTAGATCTATGATATCCATACCACTAGATCTATAATATCTATACCACTAGATCTATGATATCCATACCACTAGATCTATAATATCTATACCACTAGATCTATAATATCTACACCACTATATCTATAATATCTATACCACTAAATCTATGATATCTATACCACTAGATCTATGATATCCTCTATAACACTAGATCTATGATATCTATACCACTAGATCTATAATATCTATACCACTAGATCTATAATATCTATACCACTAGATCTATAATATCTATACCACTAGATCTATAATATCTATACCACTATATCTATGATAACTATACCACTAGATCTATGATATCTATACCACTAGATCTATAATAACTATCCATTAGATCTATATCTTCTATACCACTAGATTTATAATATCTATACCACTAGATCTATAATATCTATCCATTAGATCTATGATATCTTCTATACAACTAGATCTATGATATCCATACCACTAGATCTATAATATCTATACCACTAGATCTATAATATCTATACCACTAGATCTATAATATCTATACCACTATATCTATGATAACTATACCACTAGATCTATGATATCTATACCACTAGATCTATAATAACTATCCATTAGATCTATATCTTCTATACCACTAGATTTATAATATCTATACCACTAGATCTATAATATCTATCCATTAGATCTATGATATCTTCTATACAACTAGATCTATGATATCCATACCACTAGATCTATAATATCTATAGCACTAGATCTATGATATCCATACCACTAGATCTATAATATCCATACCACTAGATCTATAATATCTATACCACTAGATCTATAATATCCATACCACAAAATCTATAATATCTATATAACACTAGATCTATAATATCTATAGCACTAGATCTATGATATCTATACCACTAGATCTATAATATCCATACCACTAGATCTATAATATCTATACCACTAGATCTATGATATCCATACCACTAGATCTATAATATCTATACCACTAGATCTATGATATCCATACCACTAGATCTATAATATCTATACCACTAGATCTATAATATCCATACCACTAGATCTATAATATCTATACCACTAGATCTATAATATCCATACCACAAAATCTATAATATCTATATAACACTAGATCTATAATATCTATAGCACTAGATCTATGATATCTATACCACTAGATCTATAATATCCTAGATCTATAATATCTATACCACTAGATCTATGATATCCATACCACTAGATCTATAATATCCATACCACTAGATCTATAATATCTATACCACTAGATCTATGATATCCATACCACTAGATCTATAATATCTATACCACTAGATCTATAATATCCATACCACTAGATCTATAATATCCATACCACTAGATCTATAATATCTATACCACTAGATCTATGATATCCATACCACTAGATCTATAATATCTATACCACTAGATCTATGATATCCATACCACTAGATCTATAATATCTATACCACTAGATCTATGATATCCATACCACTAGATCTATAATATCTATACCACTAGATCTATGATATCCATACCACTAGATCTATAATATCTATACCACTAGATCTATAATATCCATACCACTAGATCTATAATATCCATACCACTAGATCTATAATATCTATACCACTAGATCTATAATATCTATACCACTAGATCTATAATATCTATACCACTAGATCTATAATATCCATACCATTAGATCTATAATATCTATACCACTAGATCTATAATATCTATACCACTAGATCTATAATATCCATACCACTAGATCTATAATATCTATACCACTAGATCTATGATATCCATACCACTAGATCTATAATATCTATAGCACTAGATCTATAATATCTATACCTTTAGAACTATGACATCTCCACGCTGCCATGGATGCACGCGCGGCCCCGCCCATGCTCGGCGTGCTCCACGTGACTTCCGCTTGACGTGATGACGTAGAATGTATATGAGCGCGGGCGGCGGGATCTCGCGCCCTCTTTTAGCGCCATCAGAGCGGACAGTCTCCCGCTCCCGGACCGCCTCGCGCGCATCATCCAGCCGAGCACAGCCGACACAGCCACAGACGGTAGGACACCGAGCCGCCCCCGGGCTGCGGACGGGTTGCACGGCGGGGACTCAGGGGGGGACCCTCAGGACCCGGGGGGGACCAGGGGGGGACCAGGGGGTTCTCAGGTGGAGGAGGAGAGCAGCCATCATGTCGGCTCCCGACGACCCGCCGCGTTATCGCCTGCCCTCTATTATTATTATTATTATTATTATTATTATTATTATTATTGTGTTAGTTAGATTAAACTTGGTTAGTTAAATATTTGGTTACAAACCCTGCCTTGATTGCCGATGATTATCCTTAACACGGTGTTTAGCCCGACGTCATGACCCGGAGCTCCGGTACCGGGCGGGTAGCTGCTGGCCGAGCGGAGCGTCTCTGGAGCGGAGCCGCTCATGCTAAGCTAAGCTAAGCCACGCTAAGCTTCATCTGCACGCTAGCGGGGGTTTAGCCCGCTCCCCGCTAGCTCTCTGCTAGCGCTAGCTCCATGTGAACGCTTTGTGGTGACTAGAGCAGAGGCTAGGCTAACTGCTAGCCAGCCCAGCAGGAGACACATGTGGCCCCGCCTGTGATGAAGAGCTGGGAGGGGGGGTTAACTGATGAAGATGTGTTCAACATGTGGTAGAGGCTAGAGGGATCGCTCACCTGCCTTGTGCTCTGGGTTGGAGTCTCCAAGTGGATGAAAGTGAAAAGTGAATTACACTGTTTAGTGTTGACTAGCTGCTGGTGGTCATCCTTGGGTAACTAGGGAATACTTCCTGTGTGTGCAGAGCAGACCTCACACCCTGGAGCGGTGAGGTGTTGTGCACGTACTGCTGTAACCCAACACGGGACACTAGAGCCGGCGTGGAGGGCATGTTTTGCATGGGAGGCGGGCAGGTAACCGGGCTGCCTCTAATCACATGCTGTAGCTGGTGGCCTTTGTTCTGTCCCCTAGTTAACAGGTTAACGCTGACACCTGTGCTCCAGTCCATCAGTACAATGCACCAGGGATTACAGAAATACACACAACACACACACACACACACAACACACACACAACACACACACACAACACACACACACACAACACACACACAACACACACTAACTAGCACAAACAGACCACCAACTGTTCTAGAAAAACGCTGTTTTTACACAATGTTCCTGCTGTTGTGAACTCAACAGAGCTTTGCAACAACAATAATGTAGACTGCAGAGGGGGTTTTAGCGTTGGATATGTTGATGCCTCTTCAGCGTCATGCAGTCATGTCTTTTGTAATTTCCTGTCACACTTTGTCTGATCCACATGGGCCTGTGCAGCTATAGATGTCAAATGAAGTTCTGAGTGAAGACGCTGGCTGGTCTAGCCAGAACCTTACACACGCGCACACACACCCCCTCCCCCCCCCCCTCCGTACATCCAGTTCTGCAGCATCGCAACGTGACAACTAGTGTCAACTAGATTAACTAATTTAACAAGAAGCAAGAGCCACACATGAAACCTTACAACAATGAGGATGTGCAGCACACCTGTAGGGTTTCTTGTATACCTAGGGGTGTGTCCTACTGGTGGGCAGGGCTTGCGTCGGGTTGCAAGGTTTCTATTGGCCGGTTTGCTTCCCTGCCTCACAATCTGAGCTGTTGAAGGTTTTAAACGTTTCATGTATCAACTGACTAAAATAATCTGGATTACATTGGATTAATCTACAACACTGTGTGAATATGAAAACTGAACAAGGAGTCGTTTTTGTTTTGGTTCCTGCTCTTCACTCTAAACCGCCAGCATATAACTTGTTGTACTTGGAGCTGCCCAACCAGTCTGCTACTGGTTGTACTGAGAGCTGCCCAGTACACCCAGCTGTGACTGCTTTATTCACCACTGTTTTAAATCCTGACGCTGTCTTCATCCAAGATAACCTCATTATTTCCCCGTTCTCTGCAGCATCACTCTACACGCAGCTAAGATGGCAGACATCGACAAGTAAGTTCACTTCTCAGCCCTCCACTCTGTGTTTACTGCCAGGCCTCCCCGTCAGTTAGCCTGGGAGAGACCGGAGTTTGAGTCCCACATGCCGGCCAATGGTCAGCATCCGATGGTCCAGTCTGTCTCCCCTGTCCTGTCTGTCTCCACTGTCCTGTAAAGTGACATGGCCCATTAGGGTGTATGTAGTAAAATCATCAATTTTAATTAGTGCCATCTTCACACCAGACTTGGTCTGCAGAGATGGAAGCCCCGGGAGGGTTAATTAGTGGTTTTAATTATACAAATGTTGAAGACCTGCTATAAAGTAAATTATTGTAAAGCGGTTAACTTGAATACCAAGTTTAACCAGCCAAAACCCAGAGATAAGGTGTAGTGCATGACATAATTTATGTTACAACTTGATGCAATTCTATATGGTGTTCATATGGTTTGTTGCATGTATTGTAAGTCAACATACACTAATGTTGATAAAGTGTCCATTCATAGCTGAGTAGTGTGCAGGCGGTCAGTAACCAGGACTTGTGCAGGCAGTCAGTAACCAGGACTAGTGCAGGCAGTCAGTAACCAGGACTAGTGCAGGCGGTCAGTAACCAGGACTAGTGCAGGCAGTCAGTAACCAGGACTAGTGCAGGCGGTCAGGTAACAGGACTAGTGCAGGCAGTCAGTAACCAGGACTAGTGCAGGCGGTCAGTAACCAGGACTAATGCAGGCGGTAACTAGCTCCATGTTGAGCGTCTGCTGGAAGGCAGGCTATCATTAGGTGTTCAGTCAGCTGCTACATTATGCTGCTCAGTTGAAGCTCTAATTGGTTAAATGGCTGTTAATGTTTAATAGCAGAGGACACACTGATCTCCCCCCCCCCCGGTCTCTCTGTTGTCTCCCCCCTTGGTCTCTCGTTGTCTCCCCCCTGGTCTCTCTGTTGTCTCCGACGCTGGTCTCTGTTGTCTCTCCCCCCCCGGTCTCTCTGTTGTCTCCGACACTGGTCTCTGTTGTCTCCTCTCCGCTGGTCTCGTTGTCTCCTCCCCCTGGTCGCTCTTGTCTCCTCCCCCTGGTCTCTTGTCTCCCCCCCTGGTCTCTTTGTCTCCTCCCCCTGGTCTCTCTGTTGTCTCCCCCCTGTCTCTCTGTCTCCCCCCCTGGTCTCTCTGTTTGTCTCCCCCTGGGTCTCTGTTGTCTCCGAGCCTGGTCTCTATTGTCTCCCCCCCTGGTCTCTCGGTTGTCTCCCCCCCTGGTCTCTCTGTTGTCTCCCCCCTGGTCTCTCTGTTGTCTCTGACCCAGGTCTCTGTTGTCTCCCCCCCTGGTCTCTGTTGTCTCCCCCCCGGTCTCTCTGTTGTCTCCCCCCCGGGTCTCTCTGTTGTCTCCCCCCCTGGTCTCTCTGTTGTCTCCCCCCCCCCTGGTCTCTCTGTCCCCCCTGGTCTCTCTGTTGTCTCCCCCCTGGTCTCTCTTGTCTCCCCCCGGGTCTCTCTGTTGTCTCCCCCCCGGGTCTCTCTGTTGTCTCCCCCCTGGTCTCTCTATTGTCTCCCCCCCTGGTCTCTCTTGTCTCCCCCCCTGGTCTCTCTGTTGTCTCCCCCCCTGGTCTCTCTGTTGTCTCCCCCCCTGGTCTCTCTGTTGTCTCCCCCCCTGGTCTCTCTGTTGTCTCCCCCCCTGGTCTCTCTGTTGTCTCCCCCCCTGGTCTCTCTGTTGTCTCCCCCCCCTGGTCTCTCTGTTGTCTCCCCCCTGGTCTCTCTGTTGTCTGTATGACCATGTAGACGTATTTCTCCATGTAGACAGTGTACGCTCTGAGACTCCAACATGTGTTCCTCCTCCTGAGCAGCAAGGAGCAGGAGATGGACCCTGCTGACATGGAGGACGTGGAGGAGGTCGAGGAGGTCGAGGAGGAGGAGACCGGAGAGGATGAGAACAGCAAGGGTGCGTCAAGGACCACGCCCACTCCACACACGCGGCCACATCACCTGGCACTACATGCAGTCTCACACTCAACACGCCTACACCTAACACGCGCCACTCAGCGATGCACACTCGGGGGCGTACACACTCCTGTACACGCTTGTACATCACACATGCACGCACACTCACTCCTCATACGTCACACACTCCCCATCCATGTTGTCTGACTGAACACCCTCTCCTAAACGTCTGAGCTGCTGTTCTCACTGTCCTGCCACGTATATAGAAGGGACTGTACATTAAACTGTTCTGTCATGGTGTACAGCAGGGACTGTATATATGTGTATATATGTATATTATAACTGGCTGTGCTTCATGCAGAGGCTGTTTAAGCTCCCAGCCTCTGGTAGAACATCAGCGCTCAGTAAGCCGCTGACGGGTCTTTTGATGAGACGCTGGCATGATGTGGTAAAGCCTCTGCTTCCCTCTGCCTCCCTGGCTGGAGATGAGAAGCTTGCTTTTAGAATGACATGCTCTTTACAGAAGGTGGTCCTAGCGGGGGGGAGAGCTTTAGCTGTGTCCTGCAGATGTCCTCAGAGCTGAAGGCATCGGTGTCTCTGCTAGAGGCAGCGCTATGATGAATCAGGCCAAACACTTTTATGTTGGACATCGCTGAGTGTTGTCTGTCATGGAACCAACCCAACATTTAAACGGATCCATAACAAAAACTAACCGAACATTAGTCCAGAAGGTTCTTTGGGTGGTATTGGAAATGTTACCGGCGGTGTTAAGGGGTCTGTCTAATCGCTGGTTGCTGTGTGTTCCAGCCCGCCAGCTGACGGTCCAGATGATGCAGAACCCAGAGATCCTGGCGGCGTTGCAGGAGAGACTGGACGGACTGGTGGGCTCGCCCTCGGGATACATGGAGAGGTACCGGAGCTAATGCTACGCTAGGATATGCCAAGTGCTGGAGCTAATGCTATGCTAGCTACTGGAGCTAATGCTATGCTAGGTACTGGAGCTAATGATATGCTAGGTAACAGAACTAAATATACGCTAGGATATGCTAGGTACCAGAACTATTAATACTAGGATACACTAGGTAGGATAAATATAATGTAAGTTGATCATCTTGCATCGATTGGCCAGAGGTAATCTAATGTCCAAACGTCCATCATAGTGCAAGTGTTGCATAGCTGGGCTGTTAACCTCAGTGTCTCTCTGTAGCTCCTGAAGTGTGTCCTCCCAGCGGCCAGCCAGCAGGAGGCTCTAGTATCGTCCTGTCAGGGTTTCTCTCCCCTCAGGAGGCCGCTTGCTATACCGGAGAGTGATGAGCACCGCCCACCTTCCCTCCGATCTCCACCTCCCCCTGGCACATTCTTCATTCAATCATGTAGTGTTTAAAGTTCAACATGTCAAACCAGCCAAATATCTTTCCTAGCTCTAATTAAAGCCTCCATTAATCTCCCTCCTGCTCCAAGAACTAAAGGCCTTGTGGCAGGAGGTTGTCCCCAAACGCTCTCTTCTCACAGCAGAGCATCTGGGCCAGGGGGGGCTTGGAGCGTCTTCTGAGGAGGCACAGCGTTCGGTCTTCCAGTTCCCTCCATATTCATTTTTTTCCGGCTGGTGTGTTTGCTCACTGGAAGCTGCTAGCTCGCAGAAAGAGATCAGATGTGGCATTAAGGTGGTAGGCAGGACGCACAGCTGATGTTGTTCTCTGATGGTGCTCCGCCCCTCGACTAGCTCCTCCTCCTCCTGTCTCCTCAGCCTCCCCAAGGTGGTGAAGCGCCGTGTCAACGCCCTGAAGAACCTGCAGGTGAAGTGCGCCCACATCGAGGCAAAGTTCTACGAGGAGGTCCACGAGCTGGAGAGGAAGTATGCCGCGCTCTACCAGCCGCTCTTCGACAAGGTAACCCCCCTAGTCCTGCACTCACACCTGGTCCACCCCCTAGTCCTGCTCCCACACTTGGTCCACCCCCTGGTCCTGCTCCCACACTTGGTCCACCCCCTAGTCTTGCTCCCATACCTGGTCCACCCCCTAGTCCTGCACTGACAACTGGCCCATAGTCCTGCACTGACACCTGGTCCATACTGAGACTGACCCTCTGCACAATCACTAACCTGCTGCCTGAAGCCTCAAACACCTCATTAGTGATGCGCTCACAGAGAAGGGGCGGAGTTTGTCCAGTGAGAGTGCCCTGCCCCCCAACTAGAAGGCGGGTCTTCTGGATGTACTCATGTTCTGTCCATGAGGGCGAACTGTAATCACTGCTTGGAAGGCTCGGTGTCAGCCCGCCCGCCCCCTGGAGGGCAACACTCAGCAGGCTGCGCTGTTTCCTGCTGAGCCAGAACCTGCTGATGGCCCTGGACCAGCAGCCAGGCTCATTACTGTTGATACAGCAGTACGGCCAGGAACCAGAAGCTAGCCTGGGGGGTAGCGGCTAGCCTGGGGGATTAGCGGCTAGCCTGGGGGTGTTCGCGGCTAGCCTGGGGTGGTAGTCGTTAGCCTGGGTATTGAACTGTGTATTCAACGTGTGTCTCTGTCCTCAGAGGAGCGACATCGTGAAGGCGGTGTATGAGCCCACGGACGAGGAGTGTGAGTGGAAGGCAGCAGAGGAGGAAGAGCTGACCGTAAGTAACCAGGCCGCAGAACCAGTCGGAACCAGTCCTGTCTGTGTTGTGCTGCTGTCCCACGGCACCAGTCCTGTGTGTTGTGCTGTGGTACTCGCTGGGTGTTGATGGAGGTGCTCTGTGCTCCGTCAGGAGGAGATGAAGCAGAAGGCCAAGGTGGAGGAGGAGAAAAAGGATGAGGAGAAGGAGGACCCCAAGGGCATCCCGGAGTTCTGGCTCACGGTCTTCAAGAACGTTGACCTGCTCAGCGACATGCTCCAGGTGGGTCCAGCGCTGTCTCTCACACATACATACATACATACTCACTCACTCACACACGGTGGGTCCATGTCTCTCGTCTCTCGTACACCCAGAGCAGCTCTGTGTGTGCGCTGCCGGTGGTCAACACATGACGTGCAGCTGGTGCACTACACCTTTTAGCTGACATGAAGACAAGCAGCCTTCTATCCCTGAAGGCTGTAGACATGTGACTGTGTGGCTTCTCTACATGTCACGAGTAGCGACGTATTGGTTTCTACACGAGTACATTTAGTCCAATCGGTAAATGTTGTTTTGGTTTTTTTGTCCACAGGAACACGATGAACCCATTCTTAAACATTTACAAGACATCAAAGTAAAGTTCTCTGACCCAGGACAGCCCATGGTGAGTCTCTACTGTGGCCCTCAAGTCTCTACTGTGGCCCTCAAGTCTCTACTGTGGCCCTCAAGTCTCTAGTGTGGCCCTCGTGTCTCTAGTGTGGCCCTCGTGTCTCTAGTGTGGCCCTCGTGTCTCTTCTGTCCTCCAGAGTTTCTCATTAGATTTCTACTTCGAGCCCAATGACTTCTTCACCAACACGCTGCTGACCAAGACCTACAAGATGAGGTCCGAGCCCGACGAGGCGGAGCCGTTCTCCTTCGACGGACCTGAGATTATGGGATGTACAGGGTATGTGGCCACACCCTTTACTATGGGGTGCGGGGGGGATACATCTTCTCATCATTCTCCTAAGGCCTCTGGAAGGAAGAGAAACCCTCTTATGGGCTCCTCCTCCGAGTCCTGAGGGGGTTGGCGCTGTAGCTATGACGATGACCTGATGCTGGAGTGTTTCCGGATGCTTGACCCCATGCTTCCTCCCCAGCTGTGTGATCGACTGGACCAAGGGCAAGAACGTCACGTTGAAAACCATCAAGAAGAAGCAGAAGCACAAGGGCCGGGGCACGGTGCGCACCGTCACCAAGACCGTGCCCAACGACTCCTTCTTCAACTTCTTCACTCCCCCGGAAGGTGAGCACAGGCGCTGAGGGTAGGCACGCTGTAGCCTAGAGGGGAGGAGGCACGCTGTAGCCTAGAGGGGAGGAGGCACGCTGTAGCCTTGAGGGGAGGAGGCACGCTGTAATGTAGCCTTGAGGGGAGGAGGCACGCTGTAATGTAGCCGGGAGGAGAGGGAGGCACGATGTAGCCGTGAGGAGAGGGAGGCACGCTGTAGTTGGGAGGAGGGAGGGAGGTACGCTGTAGTCTAGAGGAGAGGGAGGCACGCTGCTGTCCATTTAGTGCTGTTGTCGCTAACCTCTTGTCCTTCTCTCTCCCCCAGTGCCAGAGAGCGGAGAGCTGGTGAGTTGTTGAACTTTACTTTGACGTTCCCAGTTGAGGCTGGCTGTTGTTACCGTGGTGATACTGTGACAACACTGAGTTGCTATGGTAACGATGTGTCTCTGTGCTGAAGTTTTTCAACGCTGACCCATGGGTTGTGCAGTCTAGCCTCTAGCGAGGCTGGCTGTGCCATGGTGATGGTGTTGCCATGGGGATGGTGGGGTAACAGTGCTGTGTCTCAGGACGAGGACTCGGAGGCGGTCCTGGCAGCAGACTTTGAGATCGGACATTTTATCCGCGAGCGCATCGTTCCCCGGGCCGTGCTCTACTTCACAGGGGAGGCCATCGAGGACGATGATGATGACGTGAGTCTCCACACCGCCAGAGCTCCTGACTGGTATCCTTGAGCATCTGTCATTATTCATATTAAACTGCTTCTTTGTTCTCCCCGTGCAGTATGATGAAGAGGGGGAGGAAGCAGACGATGAGGTAAGACATGACTAGTAGATGGTGGTAGTCAGACAGGACTAGTAGATCGTGGTAGTCAGACGTGACTAGTAGATGGTGGTAGAGTCAGACATGACTAGTAGATGGTGTAGTCAGAGTGACTAGTAGTGGTATAGATATTATAAATCTAGTGGTATAGAGGATATCATAGATCTAATGGATAGTTATTATAGATCTAGTGGTATAGATATAGATCTAGTGGTATAGATATTATAGATCTAGTGGTATAGTTATCATAGATATAGTGGTATAGATATTATAGATCTAGTGGTATAGATATCATAGATCTAGTGGTATAGATATTATAGATATAGTGGTATAGTTATCATAGATCTAGTGGTATAGATATCATAGATCTCGTGTTACAGAGGATATCATAGATATAGTGGTATAGATATTATAGATCTAGTGGTATAGATATTATAGATCTAGTGGTATAGATATAGATCTAGTGGTATAGATATTATAGATCTAGTTGTATAGATATTATAGATCTAGTGGTATAGAAGATGTCATAGATATAGTAGTATAGATATTATAGATCTAGTGGTATAGAAGATATCATAGATCTAGTGGTATAGAAGATATCCTAGAGATGAGACCAAGGGCAAGTCAGTTTCATTTCAGCTCAGCTTTATTGGCATGGAAAATGTTCCATTTGTATTTCTATAGTATAGTCTATAAGTATAGAGTATAATATAGTTGAGTATAGTCTATAGTATAGTTGAGTATAGTATAGCAGTTTGTATCGCTGTGTGTTGTGGTTGTGTGTGAATCTCTCCAGACACTGAATGTGTGAATCATTCATCACTTCACTTGGTTAACAGACACCATTCAACTCTCTCTCTCTTTCACTTTCTACCTCTCTTTCTCTATCTCTGTAAAGGTCAGAGCTGTGATCGGATGTGAGGGAAGCTTCCCTGAGTCATGCAGAGAGAGAGACGGAGAGTAATTGAGAGAGAGAGAGAGAGAGAGAGAGATTCATATGGTTATTGATAAGTCATGGAGGTGATATTTCATGTTGGTATCTCTTTTGGGACAAGCGCTCTTCCCCTTGTTACAGCAACAATGAAACATTCCACAAATGATTAGATTCAGTAGCCTATGATTGATATATTGTGATCCAATCACATATTATAATAAACATCAGGGCTAAGTCTAATTTTACCAATACCAATGACTTACGATGCTAAACATCAGATACAAATACATTTATAGTATTTCATAAGTAAAAATATGGGTATTTGTGCTATGTATTGAGTGAGTTGGACAAATGGTCTAGATCCATGTAACAGTTAGTGGATATCCTCTTGTCTTGATATGTCAGTTAATCCCAAAATAACATCCATCTATCTGAACACCAACATCACCACCACCGGTGGTCAGGTACACCTGGTGGTCACCTGCCCGAGACTCAATAACCAAGGCAGTGGTGCTGATGTTGGGACGTTTCCAAGGTAACTGACCTTCAGGTCACTGAGTTGCTTCTCAGCTCTTTTCTCTTCTTTCTAGTTTTTAGTTGAATTTTCTGAAGCCAGCAGAGGAGCACGACATCACCAGAAAGCAGCTCTTTGGTAAGGAGAGACCCTGAACTAGAGCCAATCGCCTTCAAATATTAATACTGCTTCCTGTCCCCGTTAACCCCTCTCACACACACACACACACAGTCAGTGAGTGGCAGCGTGAGAGAGAATAATAGAATTAGAGACGGTGTCTTATCTTAAAGAGATCATAAATACTTAAACAGTACGCCCCACACACACAGGTCCTGACATGTGACCTGAGAGCGGAGAGGAGAAGAGAGGAGTGTGGGCTCCTCGTGCAAGCTCCTAGCACCTAGCATGGGGTCCTAGCGTGGGGGGGTCCTGCCGGGGCGCCATGATCCCGGTCTAATCCCGGGATCACGGGGAACGCAGCGTCGGCGGTCTCCCTTTGTTGCGGGGCGGCGGGCTGACCCTGTGGAGCCTCACGGGCCCTAATCCCTGCTGAATACCGAGCTGCACACGTCACCCAGCACCACCTGACCCCCACCCCCGCTGCACGCAGCACCACCCGACCCCGACCCCCCAGCCCTCCACCAGTCCTACAACATGGTCCCTGTAAAGCACGTGACAGGCACGTATCTGGGTCGCCACTCAGCATCGCTCCCCGCATGTTACCTCAGAGATGGATCACCATGGCAACAGCAAAGAGGAGAGAGGGAGAGAGAAGGGGAGGAGACAGAGTGTGAGGGAGAGAGAGATGTCAAGAGAGGGATGAAAAGGTGTATATATATAGTGTGTGTGTGTGTATCTGACGCTGGTCTGATCTGTGTGTGAAAGCAAGACCCCTATACAGCACTTTCATTATCTCCAGATCTCCCTGATAATCTACTGATGTACGATCTAGCACACACACACTCCCCCACCACTCTGCATATGAGCTCATACTGCATGCAGAAGGGTGATTGGACACTAGTTCTATTGGGCCTGGGTCTGAAACTAAAGCATTCAGCTGGTAGGAGGTAGGTGGTAGGTGCCCCCCCCCCCGGTGGATGTTTACTGTTCAGCAACTCGATGGGTTCAAATGAAGACATTCAGAGACGTGACACAATGACGACATACACAGACCGACCAATCAGGGTCCAGGACCACACCGGCAGGATGGCTTACACTTTGTATTTATTTGGTGAAACTTGGTGGATTTACAGTCACTGTGAGATCATCATATTGCTGAGCTAGAAAGAGGTGTCCAAGCCAGTCACGACACTGGGATTTTAAATAAATAAAAATCAACATTAAAAAAAGCAAAGACAAAACAACACTTGAATAGAGCGATAGAAAACAAGATGTAACAGAATACAGACGAGAGAGACAGAGGGAGGGAGAAAGAGACAGAGGGAGGGAGGAGGGAGAAAGAGAGAGAGGGGGAGAGAGAGGTTGCGAGAGAGAGACAGACACAGAGAGGCAACTTTCAGAGCCTGCGTTTGTTGCTATGACAACAGTGGGCGGGGTCAGGATATATTGAGCCAATGGGGGCTCTTCTCTAAGGCATCATGTGACACGTCTTACTGTGGTTACTCTAGGAGTATTTATCCTATACTGTGTGTAGGATAAAGTACTGTGTACTGCACTATTAGTCCTGTATGTTGTGGTAGTCATTGTAGAAGTACTCCATGTATTTACATTTACCCGACATTAGTATGCAGGGGTAGTATCAGTACGAGTATAGTACTAGTATAGTAGTGGCAGTATTAGTACTGTATATACACAGTGGAGTTTAGCTGTGGTTGAAGCTCTTTGTGGTTGAATATCTTTAACTTTTTGATGCTTATGTCCCGCGGCCCAGGTGAGCCCAGGTGAGCCCAGGTGAACCCAGGTGAGCCCAGTTGAACCATGGCCCAGGTGAACCCAGGTGAGCCCAGGTGGGCCCAGGTGAACCGCGGCCCAGGTAGTTTCTTTGAAACTCAGGTGGCAGCACATTCACGAAAGACGTCTTGTGTGTCGTTGTAGCTGACCCCCCACTCCCGACCTCACCCCTGACCTCTCCCCTCCCTCCCCCTCCTCCTACAAGGCACGGTGATTCTTCTGATCCCTACATTCTACATACAGTACATGCTAAGCTCACACTGACCAGAAACACACTGAGAACACACAGAGGACCGGAAACTGGGTTGAGACTCAGATGAGAGGCGGGACTTAAGACAGGTAGAATATGAGGGCTCCACCAATCAGAAGACTGGATCCCCTTTGATTGGTCTGTAGTCACACCTGGTGGCTGTGGGCAGTATAGCCGGGCAGGAGAGAACAGGTGAGCTCGGCCAATAGAACGACATACTGGGTGCATGAGACTGGCGAGTGTCTGGTCCAATCAAAACACAACAAGTGAGATGGCCCCTTCATATTATCTACATAGTGGGCGGGACTCACGCCAATACTACGCTGCGATTGGTTGCTGCCTACATGCATGTCATTATTGGAATGATTTTGATTGGTGAGTATTGGTTAGAAAAGATTCCAGCTAAGCTAAGAAAAATATTACAGGGAATGTTATTCACACCTTCAAGACACAAATGCACTGGAACTCTTCACATCTCCTGCATTTCTATGGCAACACTCAGCATCCTCTCATATTGTCAACAGAAGGTGCAGAAGAGTGTTTACCTTTTAGCTTAACAATGGCTGATTCCCCCTGTTTACTACAATTACTATTTAGTAATTTAGCAGTTTATACAATGAGTTCAGACCCAGGTCATTAAGGAGCAGGCAGGGGTTAGACAGTACAGAGACAGGTCATTAAGGAGCAGGTAGGGGTTAGACAGTACAGAGACAGGTCATTAAGGAGCAGGAAGGGGTTAGACAGTCCAGAGACAGGTCATTAAGGAGCAGGTAGGCGTTAAGACAGTCCAGAGACAGGTCATTAAGGAGCAGGTAGGGGTTATACAGTACAGACACAGGTCATTAAGGAGCAGGTAGGGGTCAGGGGTCATCTTGCTCTTGGATGCCTACAGGTAGACTGAACTCCTAACTCCTGCCTTCGGGAATTAAACTTCCTGTCAACATCCTGAGAATTCACACCCTGCCTGCTAACACCACCTAGCGGCTACGTGCTATTGCTACAAGCTAGCGGTGGATGCTTCCAGTGCATTTGTGCCGACGACACATTAAGAGTTGCAGTTCCTCGTCCTCCTCCTCGTACACGAGTCTCCACATCATAAGACGTCTTAAACATGAACATCACAGGTACTGAACATGAGCGGTCGCCACAGAGCCTCTGGCAGCACTCAGTAGAAAATAAAACAGGGCCGCAGAGTCTCTCAGCTCCACCAGGGGGCAGTGAGGACCGCTCTATGACCACTCATACACACACACACACACACACACACACACACACACACACACACACACACACACACACACACACACACACACACACACACACACACACACACACACACACACACACACACACACACACACAGCAGTACAGTATCGCGGCAACAGTCTCCGTTGTTGAAATGTTGGGAACTTTCCAAACACATAAAACAATAAAAGTTCTGGTGATGAGAAGGGCGTCAAGTGACACATCATGTGACGTGTGGCTTCATCCTCCAGGGGGACAGAGAGATGGAGATTATACACACGTGTGTGTGTTCTCTCTGGCTGTTACTTGAACAGGAAGTTGATGAGGACCTGAAAGAGGACTAGGACGATGATGATGACGTAATCTCTCTGCTGGAGGAAGGAGCCCACGTCTGACGCCATGTCAGTTCCTGTCTGGCCCCGCAGAGCACTGACACTCCTGCACACGCACACGCACACATGCACACACACACACACACACACACACACACACATTATAATTTAGCAGACACTTATGAATTGAGATGAAGGAGGGGGTCAGGGGTCAGAGGTCACCTGCTGATGTCATCCTGGGTGCGTTTGATGGCATCGATGGCACTGAGGACCTCAGTGAGGTCGGTCCGTTTCTTCAGCCTCCCACTGGGCTTACTCTTCAGCCCTGAGGAGCACCAGCACACAGAAATACTCAGCTATCCTCTATATACTATCTACTATACTATATACTATACTATATACATATGCTGTATATAGGAGTGTGGTCCGGGCCTCACCTGGGTGGGTGGGGCTGCACACCTGAGGGGCGGTGACTAATTAGTGCACCACAGGTGTGCAGCTCCGCCCCACCCCAGCCTGGTGCCCCCTGGAGGTATGTACTGGGACTCCGACTGCACACGGCGCTGGCTGGGTCCGTCTGTGGTGCGGCCAGATCCCGTGGATATGTATCATATGTTTAATAATCTATATCATGTATATGTTTCTGATCAATGATATGTATAGTATGTATAAATAATCTGTATCATCAGTGATATGTATAGTATGTATAATAATCTGTATCATCAGTGATATGTATAGTAGGCATAATAATCTGTATGATCAGTGATATGTATAGTATATAATAATCTGTAGATCAGTGATATGTATAGTATGTATAATAATCTGTATGATCAGTGATATGTCTAGTCATGTATAATAATCTGTATGATCAGTGATATGTATAGTATGTATAATAATCTGTATCATCAGTGATATGTATAGATGCTAATAATCTTGTATGATCAGTGATATGTATAGTTATGTATAATACTATATGATCCCAGTGATATGTATAGTATGCACTATAATCTCGTTATCAGTGATATGTATAGTATGGCCCTAATATCTGTATGATCAGTGATATGTAAAGTATGCATATAATCTGTATGATCCAGTGGATATGTATAGTATGCATAATAACAGGAGCGAAGAGGAAGCAGAGTGAAAAGGTGAAGAGTCGTGAGAGTGGCTGCTCATCCCCGGAGGCCGACCGCCGAGACTCATCAGGCAGCGAGCGTCAGTTACATACTATACATATCACTGATCATACAGATTATTATACATACTATACATATCACTGATCATACAGATTATTATACATACTATACATATCACTGATCATACAGATTATTATACATACTATACATATCACTGATCATACAGATTATTATACATACTATACATATCACTGATCATACAGATTATTATACATACTATACATATCACTGATCATACAGATTATTATGCATACTATACATATCACTGATCATACAGATTATTATGCATACTATACATATCACTGATCATACAGATTATTATGCATACTATACATATCACTGATCATACAGATTATTATGCATACTATACATATCACTGATCATACAGATTATTATACATACTATACATATCACTGATCATACAGATTATTATGCATACTATACATATCACTGATCATACAGATTATTATGCATACTATACATATCACTGATCATACAGATTATTATGCATACTATACATATCACTGATATGATCAGTGATATGTATAGTATGTATAATAATCTGTATGATCAGTGATATGTATAGTATGTATAATAATCTGTATGATCAGTGATATGTATAGTATGTATAATAATCTGTATGATCAGTGATATGTATAGTATGTATAATAATCTAGTATAGTAGTGGCAGTATTAGTACTGTATATACACAGTGGAGTTTAGCTGTGGTTGAAGCTCTTTGTGGTTGAATATCTTTAACTTTTTGATGCTTATTGCCCGCGGCCCAGGTGAGCCCAGGTGGGGCACAGGTGAACCCAGGTGAGCCCAGTTGAACCATGGCCCAGGTGAACCCAGGTGAGGCCCAGGTGAACCGCGGCCCAAGGTAGTTTCTTTGAAACTCAGGTGGCAGCACATTCACGAAAGACGTCTTGTGTGTCGTTGTAGCTGACCCCCACTCCCGACCTCACCCTGACCTCTCCCCTCCCTCCCCCTCCTCCTACAAGGCACGGTGATTCTTCTGATCCCTACATTCTACATACAGTACACGCTAAGCTCACACTGACCAGAAACACACTGAGAACACACAGAGGACCGGAAACTGGGTTGAGGACTCAGATGAGAGGCGGGACTTAAGACAGGTAGAATATGAGGCGCTCCACCAATCAGAAGACTGGATCCCCTTTGATGGTCTGTAGTCACACCTGGTGGCTGTGGGCAGTATAGGCCGGGCAGGAGAGAACAGGTGAGCTCGGCCAATAGAACGACATACTGGGTGCATGAGACTGGCGAGTGTCTGGTCCAATCAAAACACAACAAGTGAGATGGCCCCTTCATATTATCTACATAGTGGGCGGGACTCACGCCAATACTACGCTGCCGATTGGTTGCTGCCTACATGCATGTCATTATTGGAATGATTTGATTGGTGAGTATTGGTTAGAAAGATTCCAGCTAAGCTAAGAAAAAATATTACAGGGAATGTTATTCACACCTTCAAGACACAAATGCACTGGAACTCTTCACATCTCCTGCATTTCTATGGCAACAACTCAGCATCCTCTCATATTGTCAACAGAAGGTGCAGAAGAGTGTTTACCTTTTAGCTTAACCAATGGGCTGATTCCCCCTGTTTACTACAATTACTATTTAGTAATTTAGCAGTTTATACAATGAGTTCAGACCCAGGTCATTAAGGAGCAGGCAGGGGTTAGACAGTACAGAGACAGGTCATTAAGGAGCAGGTAGGGGTTAGACAGTACAGAGACAGGTCATTAAGGAGCAGGAAGGGGTTAGACAGTCCAGAGACAGGTCATTAAGGAGCAGGTAGGCGTTAAGACAGTCCCAGAGACAGGTCATTAAGGAGCAGGTAGGGGTTATAACAGTACAGACACAGGTCATTAAGGAGCAGGTAAGGGGTCAGGGGTCATCTTGCTCTTGGATGCCTACAGGTAGACTGAACTCCTAACTCCTGCCTTCGGGAATTAAACTTCCTGTCAACATCCTGAGAATTCACACCCTGCCTGCTAACACCACCTAGCGGCTACGTGCTATTGCTAACAAGCTAAGCGGTGGATGCTTCCAGTGCATTTGTGCCGACGACACATTAAGAGTTGCAGTTTCCTCGTCCTCCTCCTCGTACACGAGTCTCCACATCATAAGACGTCTTAAACATGAACATCACAGGTACTGAACATGAGCGGTCGCCACAGAGCCTCTGGCAGCACTCAGTAGAAAATAAAACAGGGCCGCAGAGTCTCTCAGCTCCACCAGGGGGCAGTGAGGACCGCTCTATGACCACTCATACACACACACCACACACACACACACACACACACACACACACACACACACACACACCACACACACACACACACACACACACACACACCACACACACACACACACACACACACACACACACAGCAGTACAGTATCGCGGCAACAGTCTCCGTTGTTGAAATGTTGGGAACTTTCCAAACACATAAACAATAAAAGTTCTGGTGATGAGAAGGGCGTCAAGTGACACATCATGTGACGTGTGGCTTCATCCTCCAGGGGGACAGAGAGATGGAGATATACACACGTGTGTGTGTTCTCTCTGGCTGTTACTTGAACAGGAAGTTGATGAGGACCTGAAAGAGGACTAGGACGATGATGATGACGTAATCTCTCTGCTGGAGGAAGGAGCCCACGTCTGACGCCATGTCAGTTCCTGTCTGGCCCCGCAGAGCACTGACACTCCTGCACACGCACACGCACACACACACACACACATTATAATTTAGCAGACACTTATGAATTGAGATGAAGGAGGGGGTCAGGGGTCAGAGGTCACCTGCTGATGTCATCCTGGGTGCGTTTGATGGCATCGATGGCACTGAGGACCTCAGTGAGGTCGGTCCGTTTCTTCAGCCTCCCACTGGGCTTACTCTTCAGCCCTGAGGAGCACCAGCACACAGAAATACTCAGCTATCCTCTATATACTATCTACTATACTATATACTATACTATATACATATGCTGTATATAGGAGTGTGGTCCGGGCCTCACCTGGGTGGGTGGGGCTGCACACCTGAGGGGCGGTGACTAATTAGTGCACCACAGGTGTGCAGCTCCGCCCCACCCCAGCCTGGTGCCCCCTGGAGGTATGTACTGGGACTCCGACTGCACACGGCGCTGGCTGGGTCCGTCTGTGGTGCGGCCAGATCCCGTGGATATGTATCATATGTTTAATAATCTATATCATGTATATGTTTCTGATCAATGATATGTATAGTATGTATAATAATCTGTATCATCAGTGATATGTATAGTATGTATAATAATCTGTATCATCAGTGATATGTATAGTAGGCATAATAATCTGTATGATCAGTGATATGTATAGTATGTATAATAATCTGTATGATCAGTGATATGTATAGTATGTATAATAATCTGTATGATCAGTGATATGTATAGTATGTATAATAATCTGTATGATCAGTGATATGTATAGTATGTATAATAATCTGTATCATCAGTGATATGTATAGTATGCATAATAATCTGTATGATCAGTGATATGTATAGTATGTATAATAATCTATATGAATCAGTGATATGTATAGTATGCATAATAATCTGTATCAGTGATATGTATAGTATGCATAATAATCTGTATGATCAGTGATATGTATAGTATGCATAATAATCTGTATGATCAGTGATATGTATAGTATGTATAATAATCTGTATGATCAGTGATATGTATAGTATGTATAATAATCTGTATGATCAGTGATATGTATAGTATGTATAATAATCTGTATCATCAGTGATATGTATAGTATGTATAATAATCTGTATGATCAGTGATATGTATAGTATGTATAATAATCTGTATGATCAGTGATATGTATAGTATGTATAATAATCTGTATCATCAGTGATATGTATAGTATGTATAATAATCTGTATGATCAGTGATATGTATAGTATGTAACTGACGCTCGCTGCCTGATGAGTCTCGGCGGTCGGCCTCCGGGGATGAGCAGCCACTCTCACGACTCTTCACCTTTTCACTCTGCTTCCTCTTCGCTCCTGTTACCTAGGAGAACGGGGCGCGGGGGGGGGGGTTAGAGCGGGTACGCGCATGCAGCTACCAGCGCTGAAAATCACCACGACAGCCAAGCATCACAAACCAAGCCATCACCGCGGTAACAAGCATCACCACGGTAACGAACAACACCGTGGTAACGAGCCACCCGTGGTAACAAGCCATCAAATAAAAAAACAGACACATGCAAAGTAAGAAGAGACCGAAAGCCAGCCCCCCAAAAACCGGGAAATTTAAAAATGATGCTGTAGGCATGGCAACAGGGTGACAAGATGATGCTGTAGGCATGGCAACAGGGTGACAAGATGATGCTGTATGCACGGCAACACTGTGATGCTGTAGGCATGGCAACAGGGTGACGTCATGATGCGGTCAGCGTGGCAACAGGGTGACGTCATGATGCGGTAGGCGTGGCAACAGGGTGACGTCGTGATGCGGTAGGCATGGCAACAGTCACAGGGGGCGGTAGCGTGCGCTGGCGGGGGTCGGGGGTCCTACCTGGCACTTGCAGGTGTCCCTCCTGGTTGCCGGGTTACTGAGACTAATAAGGCTTCCTGAACGTACCATGGGGGTCCGGTGGCGGACCTTGGTCTGGATCCAGCCGCCCTCCTCAAACTGGACAAGGTCGTTGAGCACATCCCAGGGCCTGGTACTGAGGGTGGGGGGGTAGTATAGTAGAGTTTAGTTTAGTATTCATCAGTAGTGTTGTGGTGTGTAGTGACAGGTCGGTCCACTAGGGGGAGCTGTTGACCATGAATACCATCAAACCGCAACTCACAGCCTTTAACTGACCAGCGAGATGGGAAACTATAGTTACACATAGTTTATTTAAACTGAGGAGTGTGTGTGTCTATATTAGTGTGTGTGTTTGTGTATATTAGTGTGTGTGTGTGTGTGTGTGTGTGTGTATTACTCTGCATAGCGGTAGTGCCACTCCCCACTGAGGGCATCCTGCTCAAAGAGGGCGGGGCTCCACTCCTCACACTTGGCCTTCCTCTCCCTCGCCGCCTGCCTCTGCGCCTCCTCCAGGAGGAACTTCTCGTTGGTTGCCTCCGTCTGGTCTTTGTTGTTGATCGCCCGCGTCACGTGCTGCCACAGCCTGCAGGAGAGAGAGAGAGAGAGAGAGAAGAGGTACAGGGGGAGGTGTAGGGGGGAGGTCGGGGGGAGGTAGAGGGGATCAGTGATGGGAAGTAACGAAGTAGAAATACTTTGTTACTGTACTTAAGTAGATTTTTCAGGTATCTGTACTTTACTTGAATATTAATTTTTCTGACAACTTTTTACTTTTACTCCTAACACTAATATCTGTGCATTCTACTCGTTACATTTTCAAAACGGGACTCGTTACTTGAGTTTTATTGCATTTGAGGGGAATTGTCGGTTTTTTTTACATCATTGCACGTGTTCCCAACATCAAGAGCGATCTGAACCTAAATGGATGGACAACAACACATAGAAGAGACGCTCACTGCGTCCATCTGCATTAGAGGAGCTCTGATTTCACGCATGTGACATCAGACGTAACGACACGAAACAGACTTAGAAATAAAATCCGAGAGGGACACGTGACGTAACGAGAACTAAACATGATGAACAAGAAGCCGATAATGAGACTCCACGTCAGGGCAGCAGCAGCAAGACACCCTCCCAGCACACACACACACACACACACACACACAAAATGTTACACAAGACACCTAGGTGTGTGTGTGTGTGTGTGTGCAGTGCACATGTGTGTGTGTTAAAGCTTATGTAATACTGTGTGGATTTGAATACTTTCAGAAAAGCAGTAATAGAATTATTATTATATTTATATTAATATGACGTGAGGTTCTGTTAGCTTTGAACAAAAACAGCCGAAAAAAGTTACTTTTTACTTTGAGTACATTTCAGAACCTGTACTTTTTTTAGTTTTACTTGAGTAAAAAGTTGAATCAGTACTTCTACTTTTATCAAAGTATCTGTACTTTTACTTAAGTACAGAATGTGTGTACTTTTGCCACCTCTGGGGGGGAGGTCCGGGGGGAGGTAGGGGGAAGTAGGGGGGGAGGTACAGGGGGAGGTCTGGGGGAGGTCGGGGGGAGGTCAGGGCGAGGCACCTCTCACACTCCAGCTCCCCCTGGTCCTCGGGGGGGACAGTGTAGCGGGTGAGCCTCTGCTGCCTCAGGTCCGGTGTGGGGTCCCAGAAGGTCTCCATAGTGCCGGTCTTCTTGTCGTAGATGAAGACCTCGCTGTCCTGGAGGGGGAGGAGCATCCAGATGTTCAGGATGTGATCACTTCCGGGAGCATCATGTGACATACCGTGGGTTCAGGGGTCACATGACTTACCCAGTGGCCCTCCAGCGTGGCCAGGACCTCCTTGCCCAGTTTGATCTTCCCTGAGATCTGGTTCACACTGTCACTGCTCCCCAGGAAGGGCTGGGGACAGAGAGACCAGCTTTACAGGGACCAGTGTTACAGGGACCAGCGTCAGAGAGACCAGTGTTACAGGGACCAGCATTAAAGGGACCAGCGCTACAGGGACCAGTGTTAGAGGGACCAGCGTCAGAGAGACCAGTGCTTCAGGGACTAGCATCAGAGAGACCAGCGTTACAGGGACCAGTGTTCGCGGGTCCAGCGTCAGAGAGACCATCGTCAGAGGGATCAGCGTCAGAGGGACAAGCTTTAGAGGGACAAGCGTTAGAGAGACCAGCGTTACAGGGACCAGCGTCAGAGGGACCAGCGTCAGATGGACCAGCGGTAGAGGGACAAGCTTTAGAGGGACCAGCGTCAGAGGGACCAGCGTCAGAGGGACCAGCGTCAGAGGGACAAGCTTTAGAGGGACCAGCGTTACAGGGACCAGCGTTAGAGGGACCAGCATCAGAGAGACCAGTGTTAGAGAGACCAGCGTTACAGGGACCAGCGTTACAGGGACCAGCGTTACAGGGACCAGCGTTACAGTCTGAACCTACCTTGAGTTTGAACTCCAGCTGGGCGCTGTATCCCGTCTTCTCACAGCTCACAGTGATCTGACCGGCCAGCTCCAGTGTCATGGTCCCATACAGGATACCTGACAACCAGGGACAACCAGGCAGAACAAGTTACAACCAGGTAAAACCAGGTACAACTAGGTAGAAGCAGGTAGAAGCAGGTAGAACCAGGTAGAACCAGTTACAACCAGGTAGAACAAGGTAGAATCAGGTAGAACCAGATACAACCAGGTAGAACCAGGTACAACAAGGTAGAACCAGGTAGAACCAGATACAACCAGGTAGAATCAGTTACAACCAGGTAGAACCAGTTACAACCAGGTAGAAGCAGGTAGAAGCAGGTAGAACCAGATAGAACCAGTTACTACCCGCTACAACCCCATTAGAACAGAGATCAATGTACTAGAACACAACCTAGGATGACCTCTGACCTCTACAGTGCTGTGGTGTTTGACTTCTGACCTTTGCAGTGTGCGTAGGGCATGTTCATCACGTAGTCCTCCCCTCGGCTCAGGAACGTCAGCCGAGCCTCTCCATCCAAGATGGCCGACAGGGAGTTACCTAGGCAACAGAGCGGGGAGAATATGAATGAGGACAATACGAATAATAAGATGAATATAAATGTTAATATGAACGTTAATATGAATGTTAATATTTACCGTAGAACTTGGACTTGGCCAGGATGCTGCCGCTGATGCAGAAGCCATCCTTTCTGTTGCTGATGTAGAACGCTGAGACGGGAGGGTGGTGGGACACCTGGACACACACACACACACTATTAATATTATATTTTGAGGGCGCTTCTAGAAGGGTCTAGGAGGTACTAAGAGGTAATAGGTGGTTCTAGGAGGTACTAAGAGGTCTTAGGAGGTTCTAAGAGGTTCTAAGAGGTACTAGGAGGTTCTAGGGGTTACTAAGAGGTCCTAGGATGTTCTAAGAGGTTCTAAGTGGTTCTAAGAGGTATTAGGTGGTTCTAGGAGGTACTACGAGGTAATATGTGGTTCTAGGAGGTTCCAGGTGGTTCTAAGAGGTTCCAGGAGGTACTAAGAGGTCCTAGGAGGTTCTAAGAGGTTCTAGGTGGTTCTAGGAGGTACTAAGATGTTCTAGAAGGTACTAGGAGGTTCTAGGAGGCACTAGGAGGTTCTAAGAAGTACTAAGAGGTTCTAGGAGGTACTAGGAGGTTCTAGGAGGTACCTGCTCTGCGATGTAGAAGGTCTTGCTGTTGGTCTCCCGATGGAGCCACATGCAGCGGAACGTCTCTCCAATGATCGGGTTGTACGGCTTCTTCAAACCCTGGGGGAGGAGCAACACAACCTGTCAATCACCCAGCAGGACCCGCCCATGCACCACATGTCAATCGCCCAGCAGAACCCACCCCCACACCCTCCCAGCAGGACGGCCCACACAGGCGTGACCTCTGACCTTGGGTTTCTTGTAGAAGCCGGAGACGTACCATCGGACCACCTTCTTCATACGACTGTAGGCGTTCTCCTCCACCGCCGCCCTGACAGCACACATCACAGATCACATGACCACACACAGACAGTCAGGAGTTTAGAATAGGAACACAGTGCAAGATGTCTCTGGGTTTTGTGTGTGTGTATATATATATATATATATATATATATATTGTGTAGATGTATGAAACTATGTTTGCTCTCTTTCTTATTCTTCTGGGACCACTAGGTGTCCTCGTATCTCCCCAACAGAGCAGAGCAGACGGTGAACAGGAAGTGCAGCATACTCAGACAGGAAGTCTGCGTGGTAGTAGTAGTCGGACAGCTTGTCCAGGAAGGAACGTGGCTCCAGGATGAAGGTGGGCAGCACCACCTTGGACAGGTCCATGCCGGGCCGGACCTGCTTCAGCAGGGTCCACATCAGAGACTTGTTCTCCTCCGACACCGTCTCTGTCTGGGCCGCCTCCCCCGCCTGCAACACACCACACACACCTGAGACACGCCCTACTGCCACACACCTGAGACATGCCCTGGTGCCACACACCTGAGACATGCCCTCCTGCCACACACCTGAGACACGCCCTCCCCCCATCTCATGGGGCGTGGTCTAACTCCCTGGGGGTGTGGCCTACCTCCCCCAGCTCCTCGTGGGACTGCTCTATGTAGGGGGTTTCCCTCAGGGTCTCATTGGGGTCCAAGTCGTCCTGCCGCTCTGAGGTGTCGCTGTCCGTCTCCTCGGGGTCCGAGTCGTCGTGGTCGTGGTCCGACTCCTCGTGGTCCTGGTCCCCCTCCCGGTCCGACTTGTCCGAGTACAGGTCCGGGTCTTTGAACTGGTCCCCGTCGTTGAACCTGCAGAGTCGGGTTTGGTTGTGGTTTATAACTATCATGGATGGTTACCTCTGTGTGGTGCAGGGGTTGTGGAGAGGTCGTGTAAGGGTCATATAGAGGTCGCGGGGGGGGGTCAGTCTCCAGACTCTGACTCACTGGAAGCCCTGCATGTTGTGCGCCCGCAGCAGGCTGTAGAAGTTGATGGAGGTCTCTCCTCCCGTTGCCATGGCGCCCAGCTCCTCGCGGCCCTCGCGGACCATAGTCCTCTTCAGCAGCCCGGAGCACTTCAGGGCCAGCTCTAGGGCATCCATCCAGCACCGCCCTGCGCACACAGGACACGCACATTTACCCTGTAACCCCTAAGCCTAACCTCTAAACCCTAACCTTAACCTCCAGGGCATCCATCCAGCACCTGGCACACACAGGACCCAGCATACCTGTACCCTGTAGCTTCACACAGGACCCAGCGTACCTGTACCCTGTAGCACACACAGGACCTAGCGTACCTGTACCGTGTAGCACACACAGGACCCAGCGTACCTGTACCCTGTAGCACACACAGGACCCAGTGTACCTGTACCGTGTAGCACACACAGGACCCAGCGTACCTGTACCCTGTAGCACACACAGGACCCAGCGTACCTGTACCGTGTAGCACACACTGGTGTCCCAAGCGGTTTACAAAATAGACTCATAACTGCTGGGTTAAAAGCAAGAGAGCTAGGATATGATGGTATAGGATGCCAAGTACTATTCTAAGTGTCAGGACGTACAAACATACAACTTGGGGATGGGATTCAAACCCTGGTTGGGTCAGTGGAAGTATATGATATAATATGATATTATATATACTCAGACAGACCGTCAGACTCGGACGCTGCGCGGAAGATGAGGTGACTGCTGGGTAGCGGCTGGGTGATGGAGCCCACCGCCTCCCCCTTAGGACCCTGGGGGGGAGAGGGAGGGAGGGATGGGGGAGAGGGAGGGAAAGAGGGAGGGAAAGAGGGAGAGAGGGAGGGAAAGAGGGAGGGAAGGGGAGGGGAGGGAGGGTGGGAGGGGGAGACATCATTACTCATTGAACAGCAGAATGTTTATACTGGAAAAACCTCAGGCCAATCTGGCAACCGGATAAATGAACGCAGACGCAAACGGGGCTTGATGTGGCAACACATGCAGCCAGGAGACGGGATCCCAGAGGAGGGTGACCCGAGCGGACACAGCTAACAACAGGCTCCAGGTGTCCCCAGCAGGGGGCGTGTGTGCATACCTTGACAGCCCAGATGGACTGCTCCAAGGGGTGGAAGAGCTTGAAGCAGAACCCGTCCTTCTTGGAGGGTCTCTCGATGAGCTGGCAGGCGGTGAGCAGCACGGTGCCCACCCACTGGCCCTTCTTGTGGGTCTTGTAGATGAGCAACACCCCGGGCTTCAGCACACACCACAACTTGGTCCAGCTCTTCAGGGTGCCCCGGATCTGCCACACACACACGCACGCACGCACACACACACACACAATGTTAGCCGAAATTCTACAGATCCCTGTCTTGAGTTGTGTGGGTGGTGTGCTAACAGAGTTAGTGGGGACCTGTGTGTGTGTGTGTGTGTGTGTGTGTTGTGTGCGTGTGCGTGTGTGTGTGTGTGTGTGTGTGTGTGTGTGTGTGTGTGTGTGTGTGTGTGACTGTGTGTGTGTGTGTGTGTGTGTGTGTGTGACTGTGTGTGTGACTGTGTGTGTGTGTGTGACTGTGTGTGTGTGACTGTGTGTGTGTGACTGTGTGTGTGACTGTGTGTGTGTGTGTGTGTGTGTGTGTGTGTGTGTGTGTGTGTGTGTGTGTGTGTGTGTGTGTGTGTGTGTGTGTGTGTCTGTGACCTTGAGCCAGTCAGCCATGACCGTGACTGAGGGGTCAGTGATGGTGCTCAGCAGCTCCTTGGCGGCTCTTTTTTTCTCCTCCCGGTAGTTCTTCTTCTGCACCTGGAGGGCAAAGGTCACACGCAGGCTCTAGTGTCCAACAGGAAATGGGCGGTCACCATAGTAACAGGGCTGGCGATGTGTCCTGAGGTTCTGACCTTGAGAGACTCCTTCTTGGTAAGCCGGCCGCCTGAGGAAGATACGTCCTTATCGGAGCCATTGTACAGTTTAGTCTCCGACTGGAGAGAGAGAGAGGCAACACAGTCACACGCTGCCTCGCTCCACAACAACAAACAACAGGATGGTGGTTGTTACCATGGTAACATGATGAATGCTGCCACAGCCACAGGATAGGGATTGTTGCTTAAGACCACAGGATGGGGTCTTTAGTGACTACCGTATTAGGATGTGGGTTGTCTCCACGGTAACGTGATGGATGTTGTTATCGCGGTAACGGGTTTGGGTTACTATGGTAACGTACCTTGCTCTTAGAAATGGAAGCAGAGTCATCTTTCAGGTCCTCTTTAGCCCTCTCAAAACCTGCAACACACCACATACACACCTGCATGTAGACACACATATTATATTATATTACATTATACCACAGGTAGAAGAGGTAATATAAAGTATTACAGAGAGCAGCAGAAAATACACACCTGGATGCATACAAATATTCAGTATAGGTTTTACAGCAGTACGGTGAGTGTGTGTGTGTGTGTGTGTGTGTGTTTCCCCTCACTGCAGTCAGTGATGGATACTGCAACGATCACACTGCACCAAAGATCGGAGAGGCAGAGAGAGAGAGATATATATGTATATATATATTGTGGCAGCCGGCCACCGAGGAGCATGAGAGGAGAAGTAAGGAATCATTATTATGTGCCTTTCCCTGCATTCACACTTCGGCCCATAGAGGGAGCCCCCGAGACACAGCCTCTAGACCCCATGACGTCACCGTTTCCGGCTGCAATCATCCGAATTGGAAACACCTGCGCCTTGTTAGAGAAACTCCGCGGCAGCCAATCAACGGCCGGTTTACAGGACATACATAGGAGAAGTTTGCTGTGTGCCTTTGCACGAACATCTGAGAATCCCGCTTCATGTATGACCCTCGCTTGCCTGACTACCCTCCCACCTGCCTCGCCCTGATCTGTCTGAGAATTCGTCCCGGTGTGCTAGACCCTGCTTCTGGACAACGACGATTCTATTGGATCACAGACTTGACACTGCTACTAACCATAACCTCTCACTCCCAATTATAGTCGATAAACTTTTGCATTTCATTTATTTTCGTTGTGGACATTGAATTAATTATTTTCAGTCTCGTGAACACTCTTACCACCACTAAGTGTGTCACAATATATATAATAATTTAATGTAAATGTTTTTTTACTGACCTGTATATATTTAGTTCTTTATAAGTATACTTTTTATTTACCCCTCGCTTTGGCAATGTAAATGTACGCTTCCCATGCCAATAAAGCTCTTTAAATTGAAATTTAATTGAGACAGACCGACAGAGAGCAAGAGAGAGAGAGAGACTAACATCTTAAGGTTAAATGGATTGCATTTATATAGCGCTTTTATCCAAAGTGCTTTACAGTTGCCTCACATTCACCCATTCATACACCGACGGCGGTGGTGCCAACCATGCAAGGTAACAACCAACACGTCAGGAGCAGTTAGGGTTAGGTCACGTGTCTTGCTCAGGGACACCTCGACACTTAGCTAGGCGGAGCCCGGGGATCGAACCAGCACTAAGAGTGCGAAATGAGAACAACAGTCCTAAACTCTGCATGTGGCTTTTTTCAACATTAAGAGTTACAGTTAGCATCCAGAAAACCCACAAGCACAGACAAGACGTAGCTGTTAGCAGGGTCAGAGGCACTACACCTGGGGTGTAGTGCCTATCTATCCTGACTACTTATTTTATTATATTACATTATATTATCTTATTCTAGGTATGATGTCTGTCAGGCGAATCAATGCTCTCTACATACCACACGTCTCCGAGGATTTGGGGAAGTGTATGGGTTGCGTTCTGTGTGTTTCCATGACAACCTATGACCTCACCGCCACCACAACGCGGCGACGGGGCTGCCTGCACTTTTCAGACACGTCGCATCAATTGATGGCTGAGCGTCGCCATGGGAACGCCATTAGCACCCATTCCCCAATCAGACGGCGGCAGAACAGAGGAGGAGGAGGAGGATGCTCATGGATGGAGGACAGGATGTCTGGTCATCACCTCTGTTGCCTGGCAACAGCAGCCGGTGTGGAGGGGTGTGGGGGAGAGGGGGGGAGGGGGGGTTCCCTCGTGGTTGATGAATTATTTATTCCAGGAACCTGCAAGCATGCAGGAGCATATAGCATGTCTACACAACACAACAACACCAAGTCAACACCACTCACACAAACACAACAACACCAAGTCAAAACACTCACATAACCAACAACAACAGCAAGTCAACAACCACAAGGCAACAACACAGAATTCCAGAAAAACAGAACCAAATGACCCACAGAAAGAACCGAACAACAGAGAAAACTAAAAAAGCCCATTGAGGTTAAGTCGTCCTGATATCTAGATATTTTCAGCGTCCTGGGACCAAAAGACAGGTTGGTGATTTGTGAGCAAATATAGGATGACAAATACGCTAACGTGGTTTTCAGGATTATGCTTCTGTGATTCAATTTCGACTGTTTAGGCATTATATTAGGGCAGACGTCTACAGAGGAGAACCAGGCATAGCCAGCACACACCAGGCTGAACTTGACCTCTATGATCAGCCCTGGTCTATGCAGTACCTATCATCTTCGAGATGAAACCCCTCAAAACAGCTGCGATGCTGGGGCTCCATCAATACTTACCTCTGGTCTACTTCTCATCTGTTTACACTTCACATGCAGACCCACGCCCAGAACACCCCAGGGAATTCTGGGAGATGAAGTCTGGAAAATGCTGACTGCTGCACACTACCTGTGACTGTCAACACACTAAATATGATTATAAAAGACTGCTTGGTCATCACACGCCATCTTATCTCAAAGCGATCGGTGGCTGATCAATTCATGTCTAGCCTTTACCCAGCAGAGTCCAATAGGTCCTCTAGGTCTAGCCTTTACCCTGCAGACAGTCCACTAGGTCTAGCCTTTTCCCAGCAGACAGTCCACTAGGTCCACTAGGTCTAGCCTTTACCCAGCAAACAGTCCACTAGGTCCTCTAGGTCTAGCTTTTACCCACTAGGTCCTCTAGGTCTAGCCTTTACCCAGCAGACAGTCCACTAGGTCCACTGGGTCTAGCCTTTACCCTGCAGACAGTCCACTAGGTCCACTAGGTCTAGCCTTTACCCAGCAGACAGTCCACTAGGTCTAGCCTTTACCCAGGCAGACAGTCCACTAGGTCCACTAGGTCTAGCCTTTACCCAGCAGACAGTCCACTAGGTCTAACTTTACCCAGCAGAACAGTCCACTAGGTCCCACTAGGGTCTACCCTTCAGGCAGCAGACTGCTGGGGCGTCTGGAGTTACAGAGAGGGCGGCTACCCAGCTCTACGCTAGGCGCTGAATTAATCATCTGGAGCCACGTTGAGGCTAGCAGCACTGCGTGGGCAGATGGAGATCGTGTTCAGTCTGACCAGGAGCAGGAGGAGGAGGAGCAGGAGGAGGAGGAGCAGGAGCAGGAGGAGGAGGAAGATGGGAAAAGTCACGATGAAGATGTAGCTGTCCAGACGACAGGGGGATGGAGATGCCTTCTGGTGGGTTCTGGTCATCACAGTGTAGCACGGGTGACGCCATGAACCGCGTGGTGACGGGAAGCAAACCGTGTAACTACCGGTCGCTATGGTAACAAACATATGGTAACTGACATCAGAATGAAGGATGGACAGAGAGAAGAGGATGAAGAAGAACAGGAAGTGAGTCACCCAAGGGACCAGCTGTGCGCTAGCAGACATGCTAGCCTAGCGCTGACGCTAGCAGAGAACATCCGACAGAAGACCCATTGTGTGCATGTGTGTGTGTGTATGTGTATGTGTGTGTGTGTGTGTGTGTGTGTGTGTCTGAAAACTCTGACACAACAACTAGCATAACCAACAACCCAGGTGAACACTCTGCAAGTACCAACCAGGGGCCTCCACCAGGTACCATGTATCTCCAGCTGGTACCAGGTAACCCCTGCTGGTACCATGCTAAATTAATAACTAGTCAAAGTGGGGAGGCAGTAGCCTACTTTCTAAAAGCAAGTGTTGACAGACGTTGGAGCAGGAAGGCTCCCACGGACCAGGTCCAGGACATGACTTTATGGCTGTTGACTGATCTTTATCTTTCACTTTCAGGAGGTCAAAGTCTACCACACCCCTCACCGCCACTAATGCTCCTCCCACATCAACACCTAGGATGGACAGAACAACAGGGCTCAGAACACCTGCCAATAGCCACTAAATAGGACTACAAAGTCAGTCAATAAACAGGAAGTACTTGATGTTCAAACAGCAGCAGCTGAATACTGCAGCCTGGGGAATCTCCGTGCTGCTGGAGGAACGTTGCCACAACACCCATGATCAACACGCTGGTCTATCTACCCATCTCTCCCTCTACCCGTCTCCCTCTCTACCCGTCTCTCCCCCTACCTCTCTCTCTCTACCCATCTCCCTCTACCCTCTCTCCCTCTACTCTCTCTACCAGTCTCTCCCCTACCCGCCTCTCTCTACCCATCTATCTCTCTACCAGTCTCTCCCCCTACCCGCCTCTCTCTACCCATCTATCTCTCTACCGTCTCTCTCTCTCTACCGTCTCTCTCTCTACCCGTATCTCTCTCTCTACCATCTCTCTCTCTACCCGTCTCTCTCTCTACCCGTCTCTCTCTCTCTGTCTCTCTCTCTACCCGTCTCTCTCTCTACCCGTCTCTCTCTCTACCTGTCTCTCTCCCTGTCTCTTCTCACAGCTCACAGTGATCTGACCGGCCAGCTCCAGTGTCATGGTCCCATACAGGATACCTGACAACCAGGGACAACCAGGCAGAACAAGTTACAACCAGGTAAAACCAGGTACAACTAGGTAGAAGCAGGTAGAAGCAGGTAGAACCAGGTAGAACCAGTTACAACCAGGTAGAACAAGGTACAATCAGGTAGAACCAGATACAACCAGGTAGAACCAGGTACAACAAGGTAGAACCAGGTAGAACCAGATACAACCAGGTAGAATCAGTTACAACCAGGTAGAACCAGTTACAACCAGGTAGAAGCAGGTAGAAGCAGGTAGAACCAGTTACTACCCGCTACAACCCCATTAGAACAGAGATCAATGTACTAGAACACAACCTAGGATGACCTCTGACCTCTACAGTGCTGTGGTGTTTGACTTCTGACCTTTGCAGTGTGCGTAGGGCATGTTCATCACGTAGTCCTCCCCTCGGCTCAGGAACGTCAGCCGAGCCTCTCCATCCAAGATGGCCGACAGGGAGTTACCTAGGCAACAGAGCGGGGAGAATATGAATGAGGACAATACGAATAATAAGATGAATATAAATGTTAATATGAACGTTAATATGAATGTTAATATTTACCGTAGAACTTGGACTTGGCCAGGATGCTGCCGCTGATGCAGAAGCCATCCTTTCTGTTGCTGATGTAGAACGCTGAGACGGGAGGGTGGTGGGACACCTGGACACACACACACACACTATTAATATTATATTTTGAGGGCGCTTCTAGAAGGGTCTAGGAGGTACTAAGAGGTAATAGGTGGTTCTAGGAGGTACTAAGAGGTCTTAGGAGGTTCTAAGAGGTTCTAAGAGGTACTAGGAGGTTCTAGGGGTTACTAAGAGGTCCTAGGATGTTCTAAGAGGTTCTAAGTGGTTCTAAGAGGTATTAGGTGGTTCTAGGAGGTACTACGAGGTAATATGTGGTTCTAGGAGGTTCCAGGTGGTTCTAAGAGGTTCCAGGAGGTACTAAGAGGTCCTAGGAGGTTCTAAGAGGTTCTAGGTGGTTCTAGGAGGTACTAAGATGTTCTAGGAGGTACTAGGAGGTACTAAGAGGTTCTAGGAGGCACTAGGAGGTTCTAAGAAGTACTAAGAGGTTCTAGAAGGTGCTAGGAAGCACTAAGAGGTTCTAGGAGGTACTAGGAGGTTCTAGGAGGTACCTGCTCTGCGATGTAGAAGGTCTTGCTGTTGGTCTCCCGATGGAGCCACATGCAGCGGAATGTCTCTCCAATGATCGGGTTGTACGGCTTCTTCAAACCCTGGGGGAGGAGCAACACAACCTGTCAATCACCCAGCAGGACCCGCCCATGCACCACATGTCAATCGCCCAGCAGAACCCACCCCCACACCCTCCCAGCAGGACGGCCCACACAGGCATGACCTCTGACCTTGGGTTTCTTGTAGAAGCCGGAGACGTACCATCGGACCACCTTCTTCATACGACTGTAGGCGTTCTCCTCCACCGCCGCCCTGACAGCACACATCACAGATCACATGACCACACACAGACAGTCAGGAGTTTAGAATAGGAACACAGTGCAAGATGTCTCTGGGTTTTGTGTGTGTGTATATATATATATATATATATATATATATATATATATAGTGTAGATGTATGAAACTATGTTTGCTCTCTTTCTTATTCTTCTGGGACCACTAGGTGTCCTCGTATCTCCCCAACAGAGCAGAGCAGACGGTGAACAGGAAGTGCAGCGTACTCAGACAGGAAGTCTGCGTGGTAGTAGTAGTCGGACAGCTTGTCCAGGAAGGAACGTGGCTCCAGGATGAAGGTGGGCAGCACCACCTTGGACAGGTCCATGCCGGGCCGGACCTGCTTCAGCAGGGTCCACATCAGAGACTTGTTCTCCTCCGACACCGTCTCTGTCTGGGCCGCCTCCCCCGCCTGCAACACACCACACACACCTGAGACACGCCCTACTGCCACACACCTGAGACATGCCCTGGTGCCACACACCTGAGACATGCCCTCCTGCCACACACCTGAGACACGCCCTCCCCCCATCTCATGGGGCGTGGTCTAACTCCCTGGGGGTGTGGCCTACCTCCCCCAGCTCCTCGTGGGACTGCTCTATGTAGGGGGTTTCCCTCAGGGTCTCATTGGGGTCCAAGTCGTCCTGCCGCTCTGAGGTGTCGCTGTCCGTCTCCTCGGGGTCCGAGTCGTCGTGGTCGTGGTCCGACTCCTCGTGGTCCTGGTCCCCCTCCCGGTCCGACTTGTCCGAGTACAGGTCCGGGTCTTTGAACTGGTCCCCGTCGTTGAACCTGCAGAGTCGGGTTTGGTTGTGGTTTATAACTATCATGGATGGTTACCTCTGTGTGGTGCAGGGGTTGTGGAGAGGTCGTGTAAGGGTCATTAGAGGTCGCGGGGGGGGTCAGTCTCCAGACTCTGACTCACTGGAGCCCTGCATGTTGTGCGCCCGCAGCAGGCTGGTAGAAGTTGATGGAGGTCTCTCCTCCCGTTGCCATGGCGCCCCAGCTCCTCGCGGCCCTCGCGGACCATAGTCCTCTTCAGCAGCCCGGAGCACTTCAGGGCCAGCTCTAGGGCATCCATCCAGCACCGCCCTGCCGCACACAGGACACGCACATTTACCCTGTAACCCCTAAGCCTAACCTCTAAACCCTAACCTTAACCTCCAGGGCATCCATCCAGCACATGGCACACACAGGACCCAGCATAACCTGTACCCTGTAGCTTCACACAGGACCCAGCGTACCTGTACCCCTGTAGCACACACAGGACCTAGCGTACCTGTACCCTGTAGCACACACAGGACCTAGCGTACCTGTACCCTGTAGCACACACAGGACCTAGCGTACCTGTACCGTGTAGCACACACAGGACCCAGCGTACCTGTACCCTGTAGCACACACCAGGACCCAGTGTACCTGTACCGTGTAGCACACACAGGACCCAGCGTACCTGTACCCTGTAGCACACACAGGACCCAGCGTACCTGTACCGTGTAGCACACACTGGTGTCCAAGCGGTTTACAAAATAGACTCATAACTGCTGGGTTAAAGCCAAGAGAGCTAGGATATGATGGTTATAGGATGCCAAGTACTATTCTAAGTGTCAGGACGTACAAACATACAACTTGGGGATGGGATTCAAACCCTGGTTGGGTCAGTGGAAGTATATGATATAATATGATATTATATATACTCAGACAGACCGTCAGACTCGGACGCTGCGCGGAAGATGAGGTGACTGCTGGGTAGCGGCTGGGTGATGGAGCCCACCGCCTCCCCCTTAGGACCCTGGGGGGGGGGGGAGAGGGAGGGAGGGATCGAGGGGGAGAGGGAGGGAAAGAGGGAGGGAAAGAGGGAGAGAGGGAGGGAAAGAGGGAGGGAAGGGGAGGGAGGGAGGGAGGGTGGGAGGGGGAGACATCATTACTCATTGAACAGCAGAATGTTTATACTGGAAAAACCTCAGGCCAATCTGGCAACCGGATAAATGAACGCAGACGCAAACGGGGCTTGATGTGGCAACACATGCAGCCAGGAGACGGGATCCCAGAGGAGGGTGACCCGAGCGGACACAGCTAACAACAGGCTCCAGGTGTCCCCAGCAGGGGGCGTGTGTGCAGACCTTGACAGCCCAGATGGACTGCTCCAAGGGGTGGAAGAGCTTGAAGCAGAACCCGTCCTTCTTGGAGGGTCTCTCGATGAGCTGGCAGGCGGTGAGCAGCACGGTGCCCACCCACTGGCCCTTCTTGTGGGTCTTGTAGATGAGCAACACCCCGGGCTTCAGCACACACCACAACTTGGTCCAGCTCTTCAGGGTGCCCCGGATCTGCCACACACACACGCACGCACGCACGCACACACACACAATGTTAGCCGAAATTCTACAGATCCCTGTCTTGAGTTGTGTGGGTGGTGTGCTAACAGAGTTAGTGGGGACCTGTGTGTGTGTGTGCGTGCGTGTGTTGGTGTGTGCGTGCGTGTGTGTGTGCTGTGTGACTGGTATGTGTGACTGTGTGTGTGACTGTGTGTGTGACTGTGTTGTGTGTGTGACTGTGTGTGTGTGACTGTGTGTGTGACTGTGTGTGTGTGACTGTGTGTGTGTGTGTGTGTGTGTGTGTGGGGGGGGGGGGGGGGGGGGGGGCTCTGGCACCTTGAGCCAGTCAGCCATGACCGTGACTGAGGGGTCAGTGATGGTGCTCAGCAGCTCCTTGGCGGCTCTTTTTTTCTCCTCCCGGTAGTTCTTCTTCTGCACCTGGAGGGCAAGGTCACACGCAGGCTCTAGTGTCCAACAGGAAATGGGCGGTCACCATAGTAACAGGGCTGGCGATGTGTCCTGAGGTTCTGACCTTGAGAGACTCCTTCTTGGTAAGCCGGCCGCCTGAGGAAGATACGTCCTTATCGGAGCCATTGTACAGTTTAGTCTCCGACTGGAGAGAGAGAGAGGCAAACACAGTCACACGCTGCCTCGCTCCACAACAACAAACAAAGGATGGTGGTTGTTACCATGGTAACATGATGAATGCTGCCACAGCCACAGGATAGGGATTGTTGCTTAAGACCACAGGATGGGGTCTTTAGTGACTACCGTATTAGGATGTGGGTTGTCTCCACGGTAACGTGATGGATGTTGTTATCGCGGTAACGGGTTTGGGTTGTTAGTTACTATGGTAACGTACCTTGCTCTTAGAAATGGAAGCAGAGTCATCTTTCAGGTCCTCTTTAGCCCTCTCAAACCTGCAACACACCACATACACACCTGCATGTAGACACACATATTATATTATATTACATTATACCACAGGTACAAGAGGTAATATAAAGTATTACAGAGAGCAGCAGAAATACACACCTGGATGCATACAAATATTCAGTATAGGTTTTACAGCAGTACGGTGAGTGTGTGTGGTGTGTGTGTGTGTGTGTGTGTGTGTGTGTGTGTTTCCCCTCACTGCAGTCAGTGATGGATACTGCAACGATCACACTGCACCAAAGATCGGAGGCAGAGAGAGAGAGAGATATATATGTATATATATATTGTGGCAGCCGGCCACCGAGGAGCATGAGAGGAGAAGTAAGGAATCATTATTATTTGCCTTTCCCTGCATTCACACTTCGGCCCATAGAGGGAGCCCCTGAGAAACAGCCGTCTAGGACCCCATGGAGCGTCACCGTTTCCGGCTGCCAATCATCCGAATTGGAAACACCTGCGGCCTTGTTAGAGAAACTCCGCGGCAGCCAATCAACGGCCGGTTTACAGGACATACCAGGAGAGTTTGCTGTTGTGCCTTTGCACTCGAACCATCTGAGAACCCTGCTTCGGGTCATGACCCGGCGCGTGCCTGACTACCCTCCCTACCCCCGGCCCGCCCGCCCGCCTCGCCCCGCCCGTCGGATCTGATCTGTCTGAGAATTCGTCCCGGTGTGCTAGACCCTGCTTCTGGACAACGATGATTCTATTGGATCACAGACTTGACACTGCTACTAACCATAACCTCTCACTCCCAATTATAGTCGATAAACTTTTGCATTTCATTTATTTTCGTTGTGGACATTGAATTAATTATTTTCAGTCTCGTGAACACTCTTACCACCACTAAGTGTGTCACAATATATATAATAATTTAATGTAAATGTTTTTTTACTGACCTGTATATATTTAGTTCTTTATAAGTATACTTTTTATTTACCCCCTCGCTTTGGCAATGTAAATGTACGCTTCCCATGCCAATAAAGCTCTTTAAATTGAAATTTAATTGAGACAGACAGACAGAGAGCAAGAGAGAGAGAGAGACTAACATCTTAAGGTTAAATGGATTGCATTTATATAGCGCTTTTATCCAAAGTGCTTTACAGTTGCCTCACATTCACCCATTCATACACCGACGGTGGTGGTGCCAACCATGCAAGGTAAGAACCAACACGTCAGGAGCAGTTAGGGTTAGGTCACGTGTCTTGCTCAGGGACACCTCGACACTTAGCTAGGCGGAGCCCGGGGATCGAACCAGCACTAAGAGTGCGAAATGAGAACAAACAGTCCTAAACTCTGCATGTGGCTTTTTTCAACATTAAGAGCTACAGTTAGCATCCAGAAAACCCACAAGCACAGACAAGACGTAGCTGTTAGCAGGGTCAGAGGCACTACACCTGGGCTGGGGTGTAGTGCCTATCTATCCTGACTACTTATTTTATTATATTACATTATATTATCTTATTCTAGGTATGATGTCTGTCAGGCGAATCAATGCTCTCTACATACCACACGTCTCCGAGGATTTGGGGAAGTGTATGGGTTGCGTTCTGTGTGTTTCCATGACAACCTATGACCTCACCGCCACCACAACGCGGCGACGGGGCTGCCTGCACTTTTCAGACACGTCGCATCAATTGATGGCTGAGCGTCGCCATGGGAACGCCATTAGCACCCATTCCCCAATCAGACGGCGGCAGAACAGAGGAGGAGGAGGAGGATGCTCATGGATGGAGGACAGGATGTCTGGTCATCACCTCTGTTGCCTGGCAACAGCAGCCGGTGTGGAGGGGTGTGGGGGAGAGGGGGGGAGGGGGGGTTCCCTCGTGGTTGATGAATTATTTATTCAGGAACCTGCAGGCAATGCAGGAGCACTATAGCATGTCTACACAACACAACAACACCAAGTCAACAACCACTCACACAACACAACAACACCAAGTCAACAACCACTCACATAACACAACAACAGCAAGTCAACAACCACACAACACACACGGCCAAGCAAACAACACAGATTCCAGAAAACAGAACCAAATGACCCAACAGAAAGAACCGACCCAACAGAGAAAACTAAAAAAAGCCCATTGAGGTTAAGTCGTCCTGTTCTGTATTTTAGCGTCCTGGGACAAAGACAGGTGGTGATTTGTGAGCACTTAGATGACAATGCTAAGTGTTTTAGGATTATCTCTGGGATTAATTTGACTGTTTAGGATTATATTTAGCAGACGTTCTACAGAGGAGCCAGGCATGAGCCACACACACCAGGCTGAACTTTGACCTCTAGGTCAGCCCTGGTCTGCAGTAGCCTTTCATTCTGCGAGGTGAACCCTCAAACAGCTGGATGTGGGGCTCCATCATACTTTACCTCTGGTTACTTCTCATCTGTTTACACTCAACATGCAGACCCACGCCCAGAACACCCCAGGGAATTCTGGGAGATGAAGTCTGGAAAATGCTGACTGCTGCACACTACCTGTGACTGTCAACACACTAAATATGATTATAAAAGACTGCTTGGTCATCACACGCCATCTTATCTCAAAGCGATCGGTGGCTGATCAATTCATGTCTAGCCTTTACCCAGCAGAGTCCAATAGGTCCTCTAGGTCTAGCCTTTACTGGGTCTGAGCCTTTACCCTGCAGACAGTCCACTAGGTCCACTAGGTCTAGCCTTTACCCAGCAGACAGTCCACTAGGTCTAGCCTTTACCCAGCAGACAGTCCACTAGGTCCACTAGGTCTAGCCTTTACCCAGCAGACAGTCCACTAGGTCCACTAGGTCTACCCTTCAGGCAGCAGACTGCTGGGGCGTCTGGAGTTACAGAGGGCGGCTACCCAGCTCTACGCTAGGCGCTGAATTAATCATCTGGAGCCACGTTGAGGCTAGCAGCACTGCGTGGGCAGATGGAGATCGTGTTCAGTCTGACCAGGAGCAGGAGGAGGAGGAGCAGGAGGAGGAGGAGCAGGAGCAGGAGGAGGAGGAAGATGGGAAAAGGTCACGATGAAGATGTAGCTGTCCAGACGACAGGGGGATGGAGATGCCTTCTGGTGGGTTCTGGTCATCACAGTGTAGCACGGGTGACGCCATGAACCGCGTGGTGACGGGAAGCAAACTGTGTAACTACCGGTCGCTATGGTAACAAACATATGGTAACTGACATCAGAATGAAGGATGGACAGAGAGAAGAGGATGAAGAAGAACAGGAAGTGAGTCACCCAAGGGACCAGCTGTGCGCTAGCAGACATGCTAGCCTAGCGCTGACGCTAGCAGAGAACATCCGACAGAAGACCCATTGTGTGCATGTGTGTGTGTGTGTATGTGTATGTGGGAGACAGCTGGTTGTAGCCTCCAAACGACGCGTTGCGGATCAGTTTGCGTCCACTGGGGTGCAGAGCGGTGGTCCCGCCACACGTGGAGAACCGACGGCGCCCCAGCAGAAGGCCCTCCGCCATGCCGGGCCTCGGGGGTCAGGGGTCGGACTGCGAGGAGTGACTACTGAGGTCGAGATGGAGGAAGCGAACGCGGCGCAGCAGCAGACCGATAAACACACACAGCCAAGAACAATGGAGACGCAGCACACACACACACACACACACACACACACCACACAACACACACACACACACACACACACACACACACACACACACACACACACACACACACACACACACACACACACACCACACACACACACACACACACACACACACACAGCAATTGAAACCGCGCACACACACACACAGACACTCCTGGGTGCTGCACAGCGCTCAGCAGCCTGCCGACTGCAGCGTCCTGCCGACTGCAGCGTCCTGCTCTCTCTCTCTCTCTCTCTCTCTCTCGCCTTCTCTCTCTCCTCTCCCTCTCTCTCTCTGTCTCTCTCTGTCTCTCGAGTAGTGAGTGATGCTAAGCCCCACCCACCTGGCAGGCTCCGCCTACTTGCTCTCTAATGGCTCTTAGATTTCACTTCTAATCTTCCCCACCTCTCCCTCTCTCTACGGTCTCTCTACCGTCTCTCTATCTGTCTCTACCTCTCTCTATCGTCTATCTCTCGCCCTATTGCTCTATATCTATACCGTATCTATATCACTCTGTGCCTCTTACCCCCTCTCTCTGTGTCTCTCACACACACACACACACGCACACACACACACAGGAGGATAAAATGAACCAGGCCATACTGTGCTCAGCAGCCACACTCTGAGGTTGACCAATCACAAACCACCATCCCATTACTCAACAGTTTGGGGCGTCCCAGACCCCTGCTGTCCAGGCGATGTCACCGTGTGATGTCATAATGGGGTCTCATAGCAACATGTCGCCGTGATGACTCCCCAAGCTACAGAACTGAAGTTCTAGCAGTAGCAGGTACTAATTAACGCACACAGACAATTAGACTGCATGCATGATCTACAATCCCACAGCTTGTTACCCTGATGGTTAACGGACTCATTAACCTGATGTTACCCTGCTCGTTAACCTGCTCATTAACCTGATGTTACCCTGCTCGTTAACCTGCTCGTTGCGTCAGGCAAGAGAATGAGAAGTCAGCTCCATGTGCAGACCAGGTCCACATGTGTCTGGTTTCTTCTCTGATGTAATGCTGAGGATTCACAGGCAAGCGTCTCCATGGTAACATCAAGCCAGAAGGACCATACATCATAGATGCCACATTGACTGCTTCGGCCCTATCTATCTATCTATCTATCTATCTATCTATCTATCTGTATTGTAGTGTGTCTGAAAACTCTGACACAACAACTAGCATAACCAACAACCCAGGTGAACACTCTGCAAGTACCAACCAGGGGCCTCCACCAGGTACCATGTATCTCCAGCTGGTACCAGGTAACCCCTGCTGGTACCATGCTAAATGAATAACTAGTCAAAGTGGGGAGGCAGTAGCCTACTTTCTAAAAGCAAGTGTTGACAGACGTTGGAGCAGGAAGGCTCCCACGGACCAGGTCCAGGACATGACTTTATGGCTGTTGACTGATCTTTATCTTTCACTTTCAGGAGGTCAAAGTCTACCACACCCCTCACCGCCACTAATGCTCCTCCCACATCAACACCTAGGATGGACAGAACAACAGGGCTCAGAACACCTGCCAATAGCCACTAAATAGGAATACAAAGTCAGTCAATAAACAGGAAGTACTTGATGTTCAAACAGCAGCAGCTGAATACTGCAGCCTGGGGAATCTCCGTGCTGCTGGAGGAACGTTGCCACGACACCCATGATCAACACGCTGGTCTATCTACCCATCTCTCCCTCAACAGTCTCCCTCTCTACCCATCTCTCCCTCTACCCGTCTCCCTCTCTACCCGTCTCTCCCTCTACCTGTCTCTCCCCCTCTACCCGCCTCTCTCTACCAGTCTCTCCCCCTACCCGCCTCTCTCTACCCATCTATCTCTCTACCAGTCTCTCCCCCTACCCGCCTCTCTCTACCCATCTATCTCTCTACCAGTCTCTCTCTCTCTACCAGTCTTGCTCTCTACCCGCCTGTTTCTACTCATCTCTCTCTCTACCCGTCTCCCACTACCCGCCTCTCTCTACCAGTCTCTCTCTCTACCCGTCTCCCTCTACCCGCCTCTCTCTCTACCTGTCTCTCTCCCTGTCTCTGTCCCGGGTCACCCACCTGGCAGTGAGAGGGGAGACAGCTGGTTGTAGCCTCCAAACGACGCGTTGCGGATCAGTTTGCGTCCACTGGGGTGCAGAGCGGTGGTCCCGCCACACGTGGAGAACCGACGGCGCCCCAGCAGAAGGCCCTCCGCCATGCCGGGCCTCGGGGGTCAGGGGTCGGACTGCGAGGAGTGACTACTGAGGTCGAGATGGAGGAAGCGAACGCGGCGCAGCAGCAGACCGATAAACACACACAGCCAAGAACAATGGAGACGCAGCACACACACACACACACACACACACACACACACACACACACACACACACACACACACACACACACACACACACACACACACACACACACACACACACACACACACACACACACACACACACACACACACACACACACACACAGCAATTGAAACCGCGCACACACACACACAGACACTCCTGGGTGCTGCACAGCGCTCAGCAGCCTGCCGACTGCAGCGTCCTGCCGACTGCAGCGTCCTGCTCTCTCTCTCTCTCTCTCTCTCTCTCTCAGCCTATCTCTCTCGCTCCATCTGCCTCTCTCTCTCTCTCTCTGTCTCTCTCTGTCTCTCGAGTAGTGAGTGATGCTAAGCCCCACCCACCTGGCAGGCTCCGCCTACTTGCTCTCTAATGGCTCTTAGATTTCACTTCTAATCTTCCCCACCTCTCCCTCTCTCTACGGTCTCTCTACCGTCTCTCTATCTGTCTCTACCTCTCTCTATCGTCTATCTCTCGCCCTATTGCTCTATATCTATACCGTATCTATATCACTCTGTGCCTCTTACCCCCTCTCTCTGTATCTCTCACACACACACACACACACAGGAGGATAAAATGAACCAGGTCATACTGTGCTCAGCAGCCACACTCTGAGGTTGACCAATCACAAACCACCATCCCATTACTCAACAGTTTGGGGCGTCCCAGACCCCTGCTGTCCAGGCGATGTCACCGTGTGATGTCATAATGGGGTCTCATAGCAACATGTCGCCGTGATGACTCCCCAAGCTACAGAACTGAAGTTCTAGCAGTAGCAGGTACTAATTAACGCACACAGACAATTAGACTGCATGCATGATCTACAATCCCACAGCTTGTTACCCTGATGGTTAACGGACTCATTAACCTGATGTTACCCTGCTCGTTAACCTGCTCATTAACCTGATGTTACCCTGCTCGTTAACCTGCTCGTTGCGTCAGGCAAGAGAATGAGAAGTCAGCTCCATGTGCAGACCAGGTCCACATGTGTCTGGTTTCTTCTCTGATGTAATGCTGAGGATTCACAGGCAAGCGTCTCCATGGTAACATCAAGCCAGAAGGACCATACATCATAGATGCCACATTGACTGCTTCGGCCCTATCTATCTATCTATCTATCTATCTATCTATCTATCTGTATTGTATATGCCAGTCTTGACCTCTCCAATATGGCGGCCGTGCTGCTGTCCAAGCCAGTGTGGCATCTATATCTGTGTAGCAGAAGGACCCGGTAAGCCCGGGATTACCTGAGGAAGCCCCCACACCGGACCCAGAGCCAGGGTCTTAGGACTCGCCTGCTGAACCTGCTGCTGCTGCTTCTGTTTTCTATAGCTGCTAGCCCAGGCGTAGCCTAGCCTGAATCATTTTACTTTAGTGCTTAGCCTAGCCTAGCTCATTTTACCTCAGCATTTAGCCTAGCCAAGCTCATCCAAGCTCACACACACACACACACACACACACACACACACACACACACACACACACACACACACATCCCAGCTAGCCAGCGTAGCGTACCTGGCTAGCTGCGCTCCACTCTAAGGCGTCCGGGTCCTGTCTCTAGAATCCATCCCAGCTCCACCCGGGTCCGGACACACACAACTCCTCCATGATCGCTCCCCACTTCCTGCTTGCCATCTAAGTCATGCCCCTTCTCACAACCAAGCCACGCCCCCAGACAACCCATGCGCCATACGGAGTTCTGTGATTGGTGGCGAGTGCAGCAGGACGGAGGGTTAGTGGAAGGGGATTGGTTGAGGCAGCACATAATCCCACCGGCTGCCGGCTAAATCTGTACTGCTCTCTCTCTCTACCCACCCCCCCCCACTATTTGTCTACCTCGCTCACCCACCCACACCTACTCTCTCTCTTCCCCAGTCTCTGCCTACCGAGCTCGCCCCAGGGAGAGAGCGAGGCTGAACCCAATTAGATTTCTGGTGACTCCTACACATGAGATGGCCTACTTAGCAGCACAGTGTGTGTGTGTGTGTGTGTGTCAGCAAGAGCGATCATTAATTCATTAATATCAGATTAATCAATTAGCAGTGCAAGTAAAGCAGTGTGCTGCCTCATTACAAAACCTCGTTATGAGACCTTGTTATGAAGCGACCCTCCAGGCTACATGGTCAGAGACACCGGTCTGCGCGTGGTGTGTTGAGTTGTGTTTTGAGCTGTATTATCTTGTAATCAGGAATCAAGACCTCCCTCTGGTGGCCTGAACATGAACTACAGTTTAAACAGGTCACATGATTCCACCGTGAATCCAGTCATCATGCTGCTAGTGCCCGTTTACACAGAACCCAATACGCCGCTACATTGCCGGAACGGTGTGTGTGCTTTCACACACCGTGCCGGCGTTCCGGAAGCAGAGGCATGTGACAGGACAGCCCCAGCCTCTAGAGTCCCTCTAGAGAGAGGGTCATGTGACACAGCCTCGCCACCCTCCACCTGGTCTCAGTGTTGTTGTCAACATGAGGCTGGCCACCGGGGGGCAGCGCATCTCAACAACCTCACCTCACCCTTCATCAGAGCTGGAGAGGATCCTGACACAACCAGGCTACTCCAGGACTGACAGGTCCGTTGCTAGGATATGGTGGTGTGGACGATGGAATACTGTCTGTTTGAACTGAGGAGACCCACGTCTGTCAGCAGCCTAGAACTTTATTGATTTCCTTCGGGAAGTTCTATCTTATCTTACGTATGCTAACAAGCTATATGTTATAAGCTACAAGTACCCCAACATGCCAAGTCCCCTAACATCGAAAGGAGGAGACCTAGAGGTAGGGGTTAGGGGTCATAGCTGTAGGAGGGGGCAGTGTCGTACCGTGAGTATAGCTGACGCCAGGGCTGAGTGACGCCGGCGTGGTCATGTGATCTCTGCTGGGCGTGGTCACGTGATCTCTGCTGGGCGTGGTCACATGATCTCTGCTGGCCGTGGTCATGTGATCTCTGCTGGGCGTGTGATGCCCCGCCTCCTTCTCCCGCTCCCTCCCCTGGCGCTGGCTCATCCTGCCCGGGGTCAGTTGCACGCCGCTATCGTCAGCACCGCTCGCCGCTGAAAGACACGAGCTGGGGTTAGAGGGTGGAGTCCACTACAGCTCCCAGGTGCTTTAGACTGGGAACTACAGCCCCCAGCTGCTTTGGACTGGGAACTACAGCTCCCAGGTACTTTAGACTGGGAACTACAGCTCCCAGCTGCTTTGGACTGGGAACTACAGCTCCCAGGTACTTTAGACTGGGAACTACAACTCCCAGCTGCTTTAGACTGGGAACTACAACTCCCAGCTGATCTAGACTGGGAACTACAACTCCCAGCTGCTTTAGACTGGGAACTACAACTTTGATGGTGTACTGTGGTGCAGGTACGGACAAGGTGGGCTCAGGGAGATCATCATCAGAGCATATCTGGGTGAACAGACAAAGGTCAAAGGTCAAAGTCTTACCAGAGGAGGAGGGATGCTCCTTGACCTCTGCATGATGCTAGACAGGTGGACAGACAGACAGACAGATGGACAGACAGGTGGAAAGACAGACAGGTGGAAAGGCAGACAGGTGTACGGGTAGACAGGTGGACAGGCAGACAGGTGTACAGGTAGACAGGTGGACAGACAGACAGACAGGTGGACAGGCAGACAGGTGGACAGGTGCAGAGCGGGGGTGTGGGGTCCGGGCGGTGGGGGGTCCGGGTGGAGGAGGAGGGTTGCAGCAGGGACCACCGTGGGGGACAGAGAAGACAACGTTAGTCCAGACCACACCACAGATGACCCGCAGCCATCTCATGTTACGTCACCACGACAACAAGACACAAAAAGGGGGTGGTTGGTTCATCTGACCACACGATGGAAAACGTTTGAATATTGCAATTAATATTGTGAGAATGTACTCTTTGCACTTTATGCTATAATAGCTATCTATTAGTACTATATGCTGCTAGTGTATATAGTTAATCCTATGCTTGTCCAGACTATCCGTCTACGAGCCTGCTGGGTAGCCATGGAAATTAACGAGGGCCATCCCCACGAAGGGGGGGGGCTTCAGTATCCTGCCTGATTGGCCCACGCTCAGTCAGGGAGTGGCCAGGGGCCAGGTGCTGGTTTGTGATTGGTGGTTTGACCGGAATAATGGATTAGATGGTGGACAGTGAGAGCTGCTTAGGATGAGGTCACCAAAGGTTGTGGCAGGTCGAAGGTCGGCTGGTTAATACCATTAAACCTACCCGACCGTAGACTGTGATCTAGGGGTTGCACGACTTTTGATTTTTTCAAGTCGACTTTTCTATCAATAAAGTCGACGTAACGTTGACGCGTCGTTGATGACGTCATCACATACACACGCACGCAAAAAACACAGAGACAGAATGGGCTGTCCAAAAAATAACAACTTGTATTGACAAGATCTCTGTGTACATGAATCACTTACAGTTTAGTGCAGATTCAGGCCTGTCTACAGAAAATACAGTCACATGCCTATATATTTGTCACGAAAATATATCTTGCAACATTCAATTGGGTGTCAGGCGATGTCATTGCGGAGTAACAAAAAAAAGTCGTCTTTGCTCCTCCGGCAACCTGCCTGTCTTTCTGCATGCCGTCCCATAATTTTTGTTGTAGTCTTGTGTGTGTGTCAATGCTGAAATCGCTTAATTTTTCCCCCACCGGCCACCGCATTGACGCCAAGTCCCGCCAAATATATTAAAGTGTAAAAAAAAAAGAAAAAGAAGAATGTAACATGACACAGAGATGTGGAAATCATCGGCTGATTAACATGTCCAAACTTAAGCTGAGATATACTGTATCAGCCACCCACGACCATCACACACACACACCACACACCACACACACACCACACCACACCACACACACACACACACACACACACAACACACACACACCAACACACATCACACCACACACACAGTTGATGCTGAGTGAGGTAGTAGTGATGTTGTCATGATGGTCAGTGTTAGCAGAGGTCAGCTTCCCCTGAAACACGAACCTCATCACACTAAAACCAAGAACCTGATACACTGTGTGTGTGTGTGTGTGTGTGTGTGTGTGTGTGTGTGTGTGTGTGTGTGTGTGTGTGTGTGTGTGTGTGTGTGTGTGTGTGTGTGTGTGTGTGTGTGTACTCACCACAGGTTTGTCGTCCTGCTGGGTTTCAGAAGACTCCATGTTGGAGCCAACAGAGCAGACCTCTAGACCGACATGTCTGATAGACAGAGACAGAGAGAGAGAGACAGAGAGACACAGAGAGAGAGAGAGACACAGAGAGAGAGAGAGAGAGAGAGAGAGAGAGAGAGAGAGAGAGAGAGAGAGAGAGAGAGAGAGAGAGAGAGAGAGAGAGAGAGAGAGAGAGAGAGAGAGAGAGAGAGAGAGAGAGAGAGAGAGAGTTGTAATAACAAGTAATATCATGTAGCTGAACAATCAGTAGTATCTGTGCTACATGGCTAACAGTAGCATAACATGACGCAACAGATGACCTTGCTGTGCCTGCACGACCTTGGGAGCCACGAGACATGAGACACGGGGTCCCAGGTTCGATCTGCAGGGCTTCATCTGGAGTCTGTTGGCATGGCGATGGTAATTATCCAGAGAGCTCTCAGGAGAGCATGCCCACCTCCTAGCCTCCAGAAAACCTTCCAGAGCCCCTCACTGTGTGTCCAGCCAGTGGTTGCCGCTGCTGCACAGCTAGCCGCTGTTGTGTGTAAGGTCATCAAGACACACAACAAGACACTGTCCCTGTCACCTCACACTTATACTGGTCGCATAGCAACAAGACACTGTCCCTGTCACCTCACACACTTATACTGGTCGCATAGCAACAAGACACTGTCCCTGTCACCTCACACACTTATACTGGTCGCATAGCAACAAGACACTGTCCCTGTCACCTCACACACTTACACTGGTCACTTAGCAACAAGACACCGTCCCTGTCACCTCACACACTCACACTGGTCGCATAGCAACAAGACACTGTCCCTGTCACCTCACACACTTATACTGGTCGCATAGCAACAAGACACTGTCCCTGTCACCTCACACACTTATACTGGTCACTTAGCAACAAGACACTCTCCCTGTCACCTCACCACACACCTCACACCTCATACAAACAAGATTCTGTCCTTTCATACTGTTGCTGAGTAAAAATACACTGTCCCTGTTGCTTAGCAACAAGACACCAGCTTCATAGGCTGTGGCTAATGCTGGACGCTTAGCAACTCGACAATGGTTGCTAACAATGGGGCTGTGGTTGCCAGGCAATGTGACACAGCTAGCTTAAGGCCCTGGCACACCGGGAGGAGAGAACAGGGAGTTCATTAGGGGACAGAGGTAAAAGGTCAACATGCTATCTCAACCTCACCCTCCTCTGCTGAAAGGAACACAGCAGACAGCCAGCGAAGGCTTCTGTTCAGACAAGTCCCCACCCTTCAACCTGGTCCAACCGGCCCAGGGGAGTCCAGCCCAGAACCACAGGGACGTGCCCTGCAGCCTGAACCACCAGGCTGCTCTCAGAGCTTACGGCCGTGCTGTGGAGCTTAGATTCCTGTGTTTTGATTCATTTAGGGGGAGAACAGATTTCTGCACATGCTCAGTGGCTCACATGCAAATCTGCTGGTTGTCAGACAAGACAAGTGGTATCTGGAGCACTGACCGTCGACCTGCAATAAAACTAAGATGCTCTAGTTGTGTGTTGAAGCCTGTCACTTTAAACACTGTCAGCAAGGTTAGCATGAACCAGCAGGACAGCATGTGGCTTAGTAATTGCAGAGGAGTGTCAACTCGGGCTGGGAGGAATGGAAACTATTTCATTGTCAAATGAGCTGTTGGACCTGTGAGAGAATGGCCAAGACTCCATTCATGCAAACCACGCCAGTGGAACGTTTTACATAGCAAACACACTTTGTGTATGTACTTATAAACACATGGCTTCACTGTGTGGCCAAAGTACACAATGTTTGGACCACAGATCACACCGCCATCCCTCTCATGACACACAGTCATGGGTGGTGATCTTGGTGTGTGCTTTCATGGGTGGTGGTCTTGGTGTGGTTGGTGTCATGAGTGGTGGTCTTGGTGTGGGTGGTGTCATGGGTGGTGGTCTTGGTGTGGGTGGTGTCATGGGTGGTGGTCTTGGTGTGCGTGGTGTCATGGGTGGTGGTCTTGGTGTGGGTGGTGTCATGCTGGTGGTCTTGGTGTGGGTGGTGTCATGGGTGGTGGTCTCGGTGTGGGTGGCGTCATTCTGAACACACACATCTCATACACACATGGCCAGATTGGTTATTACAGCCTGTTTACAAACACCACCCATGCATGGACAGCCATCAGAGTCAGGATGCTACAGCAGCAGACAGGATACACACATATACATATATGTAAATATTCACATATATACACATGTCAATATCCACACATCCATCCATATATCTATCTATCTATATATATATATTACATAATCAAAGGGTTGCAGTCACCCTTGTAGATTTAAGATAGAGAATATCCATAATACATAGACATCATGTAGAAGCTAGTGAAGACATAAAGCAACAGTAAAGGTGACAGTAGTAATAGGAGGATGCTTTGTAATATTCAACGCAGCTAAATGAACATTAACTGCATTACCTGTCCCTGTATGTATCAGCGACATATTGACATATCATAATATAATACTGCTGTATAATAATCAATAAGAGTGATGATATATAGATGATATGTAGATAATAATGATGCTATGATATAACACACTGACCGCTGTCTCCGTTTCCCGGGCTTCCAGAGCCTTCTTTAATATTCTTCCTCCAACACTCGATGTGTATCGATCCCGTGTGCTCTAGTCCATGTGTGTATTGATTATATTTGTTGTATTATGTGATATTTATTATATTTGTTGTATCTTATATTTATAGTTATATTTGCTCGGTCGACGGCTCGCTACTCCTCGTCGCTCGGAGATCGACCCGTCAGGCCTGCTGGCTGCTGCTGCGCAGAGCGATGATGACGCACCGCTCTGGCTTGACTGCTTCTGCCTCGCCCCCTCCACCATGCATGGATTATTATACACTTATTATATTATTATACATTATTACTAACTGCTGTCTTATGACATATGTATCATGTATAGTACACACATGTATTTATATATACATATATATGTGTGTTACCATTCTGCTCTGAGAGAATAATAAGAACAATATGCAAGAATAAAATAGAATAGAATAAAAGTAATGTACTCTTTGTAAGTCGCTTTGGATAAAAGCGTCTGCCAAATGTCCTGAAAATAAGAGAGGAAAGGAGAGAGTTAAGTAGTCAGGAAACCCTTATGGCCCTGCAGCTCTCCCTGGTGGCGTGATGTGGCCCTGCAGCCCCCCCCCGGTGGCGTGTTGTGGCCCTGCAGCCCTCCTATGGTGGCGTCTTATGGCCCTGCAGCCCTCCTCTGGTGGCGTGTTGTGGCCCTGCAGCCCTCCTATGGTGGCGTCTTATGGCCCTGCAGCCCCCTCTGGTGGCGTGTTGTGGCCCTGCAGCCCCCCCCCTGGTGGCGTGTTGTGGCCCTGCAGCCCTCCTATGGTGGCGTCTTATGGCCCTGCAGCCCCCTCTGGTGGCGTGTTGTGGGCCTGCAGCCCTCCTATGGTGGCGTCTTATGGCCCTGCAGCCCCCTCTGGTGGCGTGTTGTGGGCCTGTAGCCCCGGGCGGTGGTGTCTTCAGGTTGCCCTGTGCCCCATACGCCGCACGACAGCAGGTACAAGGCATCTTTACAGCCCTACAGCAGTCACAACTAGCGGACCATGCTGCCCTCTAGTGGAGCAGGACTGCACTGCAGCAGATATACAGTGTGACGTCACAACTAGGGGACCATGCTGCCCTCTAGTGGAGCAGGACTGCACTGCAGTAGATAGACAGTTAGACGTCACAACTACCCTCTATACAACACTGCAAATAATAATGACAGGTAAAAACCGGATACACACAAACACACTACATAATACTACTATTACTGCTGCGGTGGGAGTATAACCATCATCGCAACAGCCTCCACCTATCCCTTAACCCTGTAGCGGAGGGAGGGGAGGCGCCACGACGGAACGCCCCCTTCCCTGGCGGTGAGACGCGGTACTGTCACTGCTGCTGCTGCTGCTGCTGCGGGGGGGAGTACACCCTACGTCGCAACAGCCTCCACCTATACCTTAACCCTGTAGCGGAGGGAGGGGTGGCGCCTCGACGGAACGCCTCGCAGTACGCCACCCCCCTGTCGGTGAGCCGCGGTACTGCCGTGCCGGGGGACTGGTTCTTGTTCCGCGGCCATTTTCCGACGTCGCCGCCGACCAACCAGACCGCCGCGTCTCCAGCAGAGAGCCAACCAGCCGCCAGGTCCGTGTCCCCGGCTCCGGCCAATGACTTGATGGCTTCACCGATTCCTCGTTAGCTCCGAGTGGAGATGTCCGTCTGTGCTTGTGATTTGTTAGCGGAGTGAGTGAGCGGACCGGGAGCGTCCAGCCGGACCGACGGGCTGCTAGCGAACAGACTCGCGGCCTCGGCTCTGCTGCCCGGACAAAGAGTTGGAGGGCCGCCGGGGCCTGGAGACCTAACGCCGGCCCTCCAGCTCTCTGTCCAGGGGTTTTATTCATGTATTATTATTATTATTATTATTAGTAGTAGTAGTAGTAGTAGTAGTAGTATTTTAAACAGGTAAATAACGGTGGATTAGTGAGTTAGTTAGCAGGGCTATTATTAACTAGCTCCGAGCTGCTAACCATGCTAGCTGCTGAGCGCTAACACTTTTATATTTATATTAACATATAGCGGCTAATAGTCTGGGGTCTACTGAGAGTGTGTGTGTGTGTGTGTGTGGGGTTTCCTGTCATCTCGTTTCGTTTCCCGGATGAGATATTGGATTTGGCGCCTTCATGAGTGACATAATATGATCAATTATTGCATTATTGAGAGGAAGAGATGGACTCTATCTATGTCTCATCTCTATCTATGTCTCTCATCGCCATCTATGTCTCATCTCCATCTGTCTCTGACTCATCTCTATTTGTGTCTCTCATCTCTATATGTCTCTCCTCTGTCTCTCATCTCTGCCTGTCTCATATCTATGTCTCATCTCTATCTGTCTCTCATCTCCATCTCTCTGTCTCTCTTTCATCTATATGTCTCATCTATATCTGTCTCTCACCTCTATCTCTCTCATCTATATCTGTCTCTCTCTCATCTCTGTCTTCGACTCTATTTTCTTCTATCTATCTCTATCATCATTTATCTCCCATCTCCTTCGGTTTCCTATCTCCATCCATGCGTCCCATGTCTAAGGTTCCACTGGTGTGTGTGTGTGTGTCCAGATGGACGGAGACGGTTCCACCACCGACGCCTCGCAGCTGGGCATCACCGGGGAGTACATGGCGTCAGGCCACTATGTGCTCCAGTCCCAAGAGGGTAAGGAGAAGATCTCCACGAAATATAACATGGCCAGTCTAAAACGCCATGGGTTTGGCGCATCCCTGAACCGCTGTTTCTGCCCCCAGATGACGGGGAGGACAGTCTCAATGACCACGACGAGGGAGGCATCAAGGAGAACTTCAGGGAGCAGGACATATACCTCCCCATCGCCAACGTGGCCCGCATCATGAAGAACGCCGTGCCCCAGACGGGAAAGGTGTGTGTGATGAGGAGAGAGGAGGGGAGAGAGAAGTGAGGAGGGGAGATGAGGAGAGTAGGGGATAGCTGGGGAGAGAAGAGGAGATAGATGGGGAGAGAAGAGGATAATTTAGGCATGACCTCCTTCCTCTTCTTCACATGTTGACGGCTTCTTTCTTTTCTTGGGGGAGGTTTAGATTGCCAAGGACGCCAAGGAGTGTGTCCAGGAGTGCGTGAGCGAGTTCATCAGCTTCATCACGTCGGAGGCCAGTGAGCGCTGCCACCAGGAGAAGCGCAAGACCATCAACGGCGAGGACATCCTGTTCGCCATGTCCACGCTGGGCTTCGACATGTACGTGGAGCCCCTCAAGCTCTACCTGCAGAAGTTCCGGGAGGTGAGCGAGTTCCGCAGAAGGTCCGATCGGCGGCCATGTTGCTGTGTTGTTGTTGTTGTTGTAGTTGGTGTGGGAAACCCCTTTCTAGACTGGCTAGCTGTTGTGCTGCTAGTGGTATGGAGTCTGCTAGCACTGGAGGCTGCTAGTGGTATGGAGGTTGCTAGTGGTATGGAGGTTGCTAGTGGTATGGAGGTTGCTAGTGGTGTGGAGGCTGCTAGTGGGGTGGAGGCTGCTAGTGTCGGGGGCTGCTAGTGTCGGGGGCTGCTAGCGTCGGAGACTGCTAGTCGTACGGAGGCTGCTAGTCGTGTGGAAGCTGCTAGTGGTATGGAGGCTGCTAGTGCCGGGGGCTGCTAGTGGTGGGGGCTGCTAGTGGTATGGAGGCTGCTAGCGGTGGGGGCTGCTGGTGGTGTGGAGGCTGCTAGCGTCGGGGGCTGCTAGTGGTATGGAGGCTGCTAGTGGTATGGAGGCTGCTAGTGGTATGGAGGCTGCTAGTGGTATGGAGGCTGCTAGCATCGGGGGCTGCTAGTGGTGGGGGCTGCTAGTGGTATGGAGGCTGCTAGCGGTGGGGGCTGCTAGCGTCGGGGGCTGCTCCAGTTGAACTTGATGAGGCTTGCCTGTGTTTTCCAGGCAATGAAGGGCGAGAAGGGAATGCCGGGGGTCTCGGTAGGGGACGGCCTGGGGGAGGAGCTAACGGACGACAGCTTCAGTAAGTACACCCCCCCCCCTTTCTTTTCTACAACCCTGCCTTTCACGCTCCAGACAATATTCGATAAATGAATAATCATATTTCAATATTTTCCATATGTTATGATATTTAATATATCGCCTCTCAATTCCCAAACAGCCAGTCCGCTGCCAGCTGGCATCATCACGGCAGACGGGCAGCAACAGAATGTCATGGTTTACACGACGGCCTACCAACAGGTGAGACACACCTGCACAGACTCGGACACATGTAACAGATATACCTCTTCCTCTCACCGCCAGACCTGCCCCCTCTCACATTGACGGGTGTGTTCTCCGTGTTCCAGATACCGTCGGTCCAGCAGATCCAGTTCTCATGACCGGGGTCGCAACCTGCCCCACCCCCTCGACCCGGTGCTGCCGCATGCTGCTAGGTCACCGCCCCGCCCCCCCGGCCTCCTACCTGGGCGTACGCACCACCGCCTACCTCTGAACTACTTCCACCGCAGAGGGGAGGGTTAGAGGTCACCTGGCAGACAGGGACGTAGTACAAGGAAGTAGAGCAGGAAGTCGTACTTGTGGAGGAGGAAGTGAAGGGTGTAGGTGTCAAGCCCAGGAGTCGCCAAGGTGTACAGTTTTAAGAACTACAGGCCGAGAAGCATTCTGTTCATTAGGGTGTAGTTTCTGGTGGTGGTGGGGTGGACAGGTACCCCACCCCGACCAGATGCCATAACGTCATGGGGTCGTTATGGGTTGTAATTGTTTCTTTTTTTGTTGTTGTTTTTTAAAGCTAGCATCATCAAAAGTTTAGTGGTCAGATATGTTGTGTTTTGGGGGTAACTTTGTGAATGTCTTGTGTACCTAATGTTTAGTTTTTATGCCTGTTTGTTTTCTGCGGGAGGGTGGTGTGAGTGTGGGTGGGTGTGGGTGCAGTTGTATCTGGATAATGTTGTCATTGTTTCCTTTTAAAGCCTTGATAAGGTGTTTTTAGTTTTACCAGATGCAGCTGTTTTGTACATTGATACAAATGACCATGTGCATTAATGTCATGAGATCCTTTCAAATAAATGCAAAACTGAGATAAAATACACAGAATTCACCTTTTTTAATAACATTACACACTATCCAGACGATATCAAGACAATGATAATGCATTTCATTGCTTTTGTAAATATCTGTAATGACAACATAAAACAACAAATACAAGAGTTAAGTTCACAACAATGTTCTAAATATTAAACTGACAAACACCACAACACAACCACGGAGGGTAGTTCTGGATCCTTCCCAACAGGAAACCTTGTAATAGTTTCCAAGGTGAGTGAAAGCACAGCTGCTGCCAAAACAATGAACCAAGAGGCTGTATCAAAGGGCTGGTTCCACCGGGACGCGTTCTGAGGGGAACGTCTTTTCTGGTTCTGGCACTCAGGAAGCCACAGACAAAAGCCTGGAGCCCAGCTCACCGCTCTGGTGGTGGTGGTCATGGAGGTGGAGGTGGTTTGTCTATGTTCTGACCCGACCGTGGGCTCATATCCAACCCTCTGAGTCACTGATGTGCCATTTATGTATTCTTTCTCTGGTCTCCTCTGGGCTTCTGGGAGTTTGGGGTTCGCTCTGTCTTGTCTGAGGGTTTATGGGTACTGGGGTGTCCTCACATGATATTGTGGGCCCTTCTGAAGTTTGCTCAGTCTCGTTGGAGCGTTGAAGATCGTGAGCCACCCTACACCCTCTCCAGGTGGTGGATGCTCTGGTCCAGTATCCACTCTACTCAAGAGGGCGCCCTGTACACACACACAAAGGGGTAAAGTCTGAAGACAGACTGGAGACAGACAGGAAGTTATCCTGGTCGGGCCGACGCCCTTTCGCCCTATTTCCTCCGATAGAGACGCTGGTCCGCTGTCGGCCACTTCCGTGCCCCTCCCACTCCCCCTCCCACTCTGAGAATAAACACTTTGTATAGCCGGGTGTGTGTGTGTGTGCCTTGCTGACCCTCTTCGTCATACATATATCACAGGATGTGCGTACACACTCACACACACACACAAACACACACATATACACATATACACACACACACAGGCACACACAGGCACACACACACGCACACACACACACACACACATACACACACACCCCTTCAGGATGGAGATCAATACCTTCATCGATACTAATATCATCATCATCATCATGGCTCTCAGAACCCCCCCTCCCCCAAGCCTGGATGTGAATCCTCCAACATCCCATCCTACTTTTGCCACATCCACACACAAGACAGGTCACTCCCTGTCTACGCCAGGTCACTTCCTGTCCAGGGTTAATAAGGTGCGCCTCATCTGATCCGAGTGGCCCCCGGGTATACCTGCTTCTCCAGTAAAGACTCAGTAGAGACTCAGGAAAGACTCAGTAGAGACTCATGTGTTAATGAGTCACACACACACACACACACACACACACACACACACACACACACACACACACAGTGCTGTGATGTGTTGTGTGAGCAGCAGGGTAGAGGTTGTGTGTCCTAGGCTGAGGGAGATATCAGCTATCAGCTGTGACTCCGGTGGTTCCTGTCTCTCTCTGGAGACCGGAGACTGGAGACCAGAGAGAGACAGCCTGTTCCCGGGTCCGGACTGGAGACCCTGCTAGAGAGGCTCTCTGCTCCACACACACACACACAACACACACATACAATAGCCCACTCTCCCCATCTGGTTGCTCGCTATCTTGTTGTCTCCTCCTCACTTCCTCTGACCTCTGACCCCGGCCCCTCCTTCTTCCTCTCTGAGGAGGAAAGAAAATGGGGTAACTGCAAACCACCCAGCTTTCTAGAGGAGGGTGAGAATTCTTCCTGGAACCAAGATACACCACACACACACAACACCACAACACATTACATACACGCACACACACAGAATCCACACACAAGCGGGGGGGTACCGAGTTAGGGGTACTAGGTCATATTAAGCCAGCCGTATCCTGCATACCATCAGAGTGTGTGTTCTCCCCATGTTATCACACACACACACACTCACACACACACACACACACACACACACACACCCTGGTGTTATGATGGATGAGGGTGTTAAACGGAGGACACAGTCGTCAGCTCTGCGTCAGATTTCCTCCCTCCTACACGCCTCGAGAGGTGTGGGCAGGGAATCAACCAGGCAGTATGACACCCGTCCCATCCCAGGACCGTGAGACAGAATGCTGACCCCAGGAACAGATTGGAGTCTTTTTAAACATGGTTCTTTTGCCAATTGTCATTCGAATTTCATCAGGGGTGTTTTATCCATTTTATACTGTTGTAATTTCCTTATAAAATTCAATAAAAAAAAGAAGGGGTGCATTAGTAAACATTTAATAATGAAAGGCTCTCCAGGTAAGTAGCTGTCTTCACTCACACCGCTGACAGATGAGAAGGATTTGTCGGCACGTATCTCGGTGCGAGTGGTACTGGGTCCTGGGAGTGAGGGGGGTTAGGATGAGAATGCCAGGGAGGGAGGGAGGGAGGGAGGGGGTCGTCGGGGAGGTGTGAGGAGATGGTGGGAGATGTCAGAGAGGCGAGAGAGAGAGAGAGAGAGAGGAGAGGGGAGTGAGGGTGGTGAGGGGGTAAGGGGGTTGGTGATAGTGGAGACAAGATGCAGGAGTTTGCTGCTGCTGCTGCGTGTGTGTGTGTGTGCGTGTAAGAATGCGCTCTCACATTCCAGCCGCGGCCTGCAGATGCTCACCATAGCAGCGGGTTAACAGGGAGGCAGGGAGTGTGTGTGAGAGAGAGAGAGAGAGAGAGGGAGAGAGAGAGAGAGAGTTTGTGTTTGTGTGTGCGTGTGTGTGTGTGTGTATGTGTGATCATGTGTGTGATCGTGTGTGTGATCGTGCTGCCAATGATGCGGTCACAGTGGTGGAATGCCCCCACTGAGAGAGGGGGTTCCTCTCCAACACACACCGGGGGAACATATCAGATATATGGTGATGCTAACACACACACACACACACTCACGCACACGCACACACACGCACACGCACGCACCACACACACACACACACACACACACAACACACACACACACACACACATCCTGTACATGCAGACGTCTGCATACACACACCCTATGTCTAAGTGTGACGCAAAACATTGGACAATAGACCTCAATTGACCTCATATGTCTGTCCTGGGAACACACACACACACACAGACACACACACAAACAAGTTGAAGCATGAAGTCATTCTGCCATCATTGGTTTTAGTCAGTTTAAGTGACTTAAGTGACATTCGACTGATTCATGTGACTCAGTGACTCTCTCTCTCGAAGTCGACTCCAGCTCTAACTCCTGCTAAAGCAAAACAGATCAGCTCAGACCATACACGCCCTCACAGATACAAATATTTGTTAGTTAAGCATCCTATTTGTAAACTTTGGGCAGCCCATCTCACCACACACACACAGCTTTGAAGTCCAACCTCTAAACATTGCATTTTTAATGGTTCTTCAGAACGTCACGCCCAGGAAGTCCCCACCTCTGATTATATCTCCACCCACCCCCACCCAACAGTGATTGGAATCCACATAAATGGTAAATGCGTTGCACTTTTATCCAAACCATGCAAGCTAACAACCAACACATCAGCAGCACTTAATGGTGTCTTGCTCAGGGACACCTCCACACTTAGCTCGGAGGGGGAGCCCGGTGATCGAACCCGCAACCTTCCTGTTGCCAGACAACCGCTCTTACCTCCTTAGCTACTGCCGCCCCCATCACTTCCTGTCCAGCACAATGTGCCGGCCTGAGCCTCCATCTCCCCCCCCCCCCCCCGACTGACGCAGGAGCATTCCCCCAGCAACACTTCATGTCTGTGTATGACTCTATATCCAGTTACATGTGTGGGTCATGTCTGTGTGTGACTCTATATCCAGTTACATGTGTGGGTCATGTGTGTGTGTGACTCTCCATCCAGTTACATGTGTGGGTCATGTCTGTGTGTGACTCTATATCCAGTTACATGTGTTGGTCATGTCTGTGTGTGACTCTATATCCAGTTACATGTGTGGGTCATGTGTGTGTGTGACTCTCCATCCAGTTACATGTGTGGGTCATGTGTGTCTGTGCACTGACTCGGTTGCATTGCTCCAGCAGACTTCTTGGCTCGCCTTGCCGTCATTCAACGTTTGAATTGAATGGAGTCGCAACAAAACGAGAATGTTTGTGTTCCACGTGGGAGTTACACTTGGATTAAACCCAGTTTAGCTGCCATGACAGCCCTCAGGGGTGGCGGGTAAGAAGTAATTCCTGGGGCAGCTTGTGAATATCCGTCACCATGCCAACGTGTGGGTCCTGGCCAGGGTCCTCGGGGCTCCTAATCCGGGCCAGCTGGCTGCCTGACGCCGACGCCGCCAGAGTCAATTAAAACATCGTTGTTGGTTCACGGGCGGAGGAGCCGCCGTGATCACCAGCGGTGGAAGAAGTACTCAGCTCTTCCCTTTAGTGTTGACCACGCCCTTCTGTCACTGACCATGGAGACATTAGACCAACCTGGAGACCTCCACCTCCACCTCCACCACCACCACCAGCTGTCCCCACCACCACCACATCCACCACCACCACCATCACCACCGCCACCACCGTCACCACAACCACCACCACCGCTATCTCTCACCCCCACCATGTTTGTGTGTGTGGAAGATAGGGGGGACCGACTCAGACAGCATCAATTCCTGTCCTGGCTCTTGATTGGCTGCTCCTGGTGCCAGAGAGAGAGAGAGAGAGAGAGAGAGAGAGAGAGAGAGAGAGAGAGAGAGAGAGAGAGAGAGAGAGAGACCCGCAACCAAGGAGACGGCAGAAACACTTTTCCTGCGGAGAGGGAGGGAGAGGGAGAGCGGCAGAGACGCACAAAGGCATTCCTGCCTTTCAATAAAACAACTCAACAATAACTTAGAGGCGCTATTATTGTTTGCTTTCCAAAATACAAATTGAAGAGGACAGGCGTGAGAGAGAGAGAGAGAGAGAGAGAGCGAGGCCATCGTCAGCATCCTTAAAGACTAAATACTAGAGAACATAACACTTTGTTAGAAAGCCGACAGAGAAACGCAGGATTTCTGACGCCCCGGATGAGAGATCAGTTTTGATCTGAAGAAATAAGAGACTGAGGATGACCACGATGAAGAGCACGGTGGCACTGTTAGCTCTTGGTAAGTAAAGAAAATCTCTCTACATAAAGTGTTGTCCATCTGTATTCTGTATGATTGTATTAGTTGTGAATATCGCAGAGAAGGACGGTACCGACGTCCTCATGACACATCGTTCAGCAACAGGTGTCTCCAGCCAGGCTTTATATTCTCCAAGCATGTTGCCATCTCATGACCTGAAATATACCATAATATGCCTTTTATTGTCTATTTTAGGCTCACTAAATGTAGGTTACTGAGGTTCACTTCTGTTGACCGTTTTTGCTGCCAGGGGCATTCCTTCTGGGGGGTCCGGACAAGGAAGCCCTCCTCTCTCAAAAAAAGTCCTAATCATGTATTTTATGTCATCATTTTTGTGGGATCTTCAAGGAGGTTTATAGTCATCATTGCAGAATGTGCCAGTATGATCGGCCCTTGGGGGGGACCCCTTTTCACACATTTTCTTCGGGGGGCCATCGAGAGACCGAATTGAGATGTGAGACTGGATTAGACTTGGCACACATGCAGGACACAATACCTGGGAGGCTGGGGGAGACGTCTGCCTCCCCCCCTCTCCCTCCCGCACCCCCCTCCAGCCGCCTGCAGCTCAAGGGCCCCCGCAGACACAAAACCCGGGCTCTGCATAATGAAGTGACCCCCGTGACATCTCATCATGCCCGCGATCCCTCCTCCTCCCTCCTCCTCCACCCTCGGCCCAAGTGTTGTTCTTTAATTATTCTGCCGCGTCTCGGTAATGACGTGGGAGGGTTGGCGGCTGGCGGCTGGCGAAAACAAAATAAACGCAAAATAAACACAAAATAAACACAAAATAAACACAAAATAAACACAAAATAAACACAAAATAAATAACCTTGTCACTGTCAGCATCTTCCTCTGTCCATACGACAGGTGTTGTGTAGACATGGGATGGGAGGGATGTAACACAACGTAATGCAACATAACGTAACGTAACACAACGTAATGTAATGTAACGTAACGTAACACAACGTAATGTAATGTAACGTAACGCAACGTAACGCAACGTAACGCAACGTAACGTAACGCAACGTAACGTAACGCAACGTAACGTAACGCAACGTAACGCAACGTAACACAACATAACGTAATGCAACGTTACTGCTGTCCATGGGAGGACCACTCAGGGCCACTTAAGGCCCACAGGTCGCAACTTGGGTACCAGCTGCTGCAGTCTGCAAACACTGTAGTGGAGTGTGTGTGTGTGTGCGCGTATGTGTGTGTGCGCGCGTGTGTGTGTGTGCGCACACACACATGTGGGGGAGACGAGAGGAGAGAGAGAGAGGCTGCTTGCTTCAACCCCACACTCCCACCCGATGACCCACAATCCTTTGCTGCAGAGCATCCAGGTGTCCATTAATCACAGCTGTGGCTGGTACCGCCATGTACCACACACTCCCCAGCACACACACACACACACACACACACACGTGCGCACACAGTGGGGAGTGGATGGTGTGCGCATTTCTGCATATTTGTGTGTGTATGTGTGAGTGTGTGTATGTGTGTGTATGTTTGTGTGTGTATGTGTGTGTATGTGTATGTGTGTGTCTTCCTCCCACGTCATAAGAAACATCTCCTCTCACTGGCGGAGAAACGGCACAATTATATCACAAAATTGTCACTTTCACAGATGAAAACGTGTCTTGTTTGTTGTTGTCTGTACCAAACAAATAAGTTGTCTACACTACTACCCTATTTATAATCCTGTTATAAATTAACATTCACACATTTGCTAAAAATAGCTAAAACTTCTGCTATTTGGATGTTGGACTTGTTGGCCAAGTGGTGATGTTGATGATATTGTGATGAGTTGTTGGGCCCTCGTGGACTGAAGGTGCAAACGGACTCACCAGGTGACATATGATCAGACGAGGG
>PIJE02000118.1:602185-634685 GCA_002895965.2 Coryphaenoides rupestris
CCTGGACCTCAACATCACCATGTGTGTGTGTGTGTAATTCATGGAACAATTCAATTCAAGCTGGATCGATGATTATTGTTTGTCTGAAATCCTTAGGGGACAGCAGAAGGGGGCATGGCTTATGAGCTCCCTCCCTCCATGTGACTGGGACGGGGCTACGTGACTGGCAACCTCACAGCCCCAGGCGCTATGAGCTGGCTGGGAGGGACCTTGTTTTCAGTCAAGTGTGTGTGTGTGTGTGTGTGCGTGAGTATGTGTGAGTGTGTGTGAAAGTTTGTCGGTGGAAGCCATTGTCCTCCTGTCCTCCCTGCGGGGCCGAGAGCCTGGAGGCCCCGCAGGATTGTTCTTCGGTCGGGGGGGGGTGTGGTCCTTCCTCGGGTATTGTGTGGAGCATCCTGGCCGGCCACCTATTAATAACAGAGCACCAGGAAGCAGCATGACTCTCCCGCATCACGTCTGAGATAAATCGAACTCCTGAATCACGCGTCTTAATCAGCGACCTCCAGTAATGGACCTTTCCACCATGTCAGTCACGCGGAGAATAATAACCAATAAGATAGCCTGATTTCTGAAGACCACGCCCCTTGCAATAGAGCCGCCATGATGTCCCACAAACAAAGCTTGTCCCGCGTTGTTGTGTTCATAGATTAGACTACAGCTACATTTAGTTAGAACAACATGGTTCTTAGATTAGACTACAGCTACAGTTAGTTAGAACAACATGGTTCTTAGATTAGACTACAGCTACAGTTAGTTAGAACAACATGGTTCTTAGATGCGCTTGGGGAACGTGCAATAATGACCACAGATATCCAGAGAGATTACAGGGAGCGGGTTTCATCCAGATTTGGAGTATCCATGCAGTCTGCAGGACTTGTTTTAGTCATTATTGATGGTACTGAATGTAAGACCCAGGTGTCATCTGCACTGGCTTTACAGAGTCAGCTTTATAGTGACTATAAGTCAAGCACAATCATTTTTGTGTCTGAGTTATTTACAGGTCCTGTATCTGATAAGGCAATTACTGAACGCAGTGGTTTTTATGATGTACTTAAAACACTGAAAGTTCACAAGTGCAACAATCAAATGGTTGATAGCGACTCCACACATCAATTTACAGCAGCGCCGACACAAAAAGCTACTAAGCTAGCTAATTAGTTAAAATTCAAAGGTTTATTTGTCACCTATTTCAGTGTACAGGTACATTGAGCAGTGAAATGTTTTTTTCGCTACGACCAGATTGTTACCACGCCATCGTGTGATTAGCATAGCTAGGTGATTAGCCCATTGTAGCTAGTAGTAACACATCACTAACGTACTCACCCTGCTTTATATGTGCAGTAGGACTCCACGATTTTGTCCTGACGAATTTCAATGTGGAGTTTGTGAGGCGTTTGTGTCTTCCGCATAGATCACCAACACTTAGCATCAAGTTTTATGTTGTCGTCTGCTCCGTCCGAAATCCGAATGTCATGGATATATCCTTGTGTCAAATAGTTCAGGCCTTTCTGTAGAACTCTCTTAGATAAAGTAGCGGCATTTGGCAAATAACATACAGCGATATTGAGAGAGAATCATCAGCAGGGGGTCGTTGTTCAGTGGACATTTCGGTAACATGCTGTAGAGCTGTGGGAAAGCTTGGGGGACATGGCAACAGTAACCAGGGGGGGCGGGACTTGCCGCTTGAATAGGGAAAGGTCCATTCTATTCTGCCTAGAATTCCCCAAAGTCAAAGACTAATAAAACAAATCGATCAATCTGCTCAAAAGGTCAATCCTGTAAATATTCTGATATTCTGATCCCTCCGCTGAGCATCACCACTTTTAATTTAACTGCATATCTGGTATGTGTATGTGACTAATATACATCTTGAATCTTGAATCTTGAATCCGAATCTTGAATCCGATCAAGTCATTCTGCAATCCTGCAGAAAGACTCCCTTCTCTTTGTTCGACCAGGTCTTCCTTTTCAGGGCTTGCTAGCTCCCCATGGTCATTCTGTTCTCGGTCACCGACAGGCAGCCTAAGCCCTTCTCTGATTTTATTTCCAGGGCTGCTGCTCGCCTGCGTCCAGTCAGACGACCCGCGAGGCATTGATCCTTCTGTTCCTGCTCATCCTCCTTCTGTTCCTGCTGATCCTTCTGTTACTGCTGATCCTTCTGTTACTGCTGATCCTTCTGTTCCTGCTGATCCTCCTGTTCCTGCTCATCCTCCTTCTGTTCCTGCTGATCCTTCTGTTCCTGCTGATCCTTCTGTTCCTGCTGATCCTCTTTCTGGTCCTGCTGATCCTTCTGTTCCTCCAACTGATCCTGCTCATCCTCCTTCTGGTCCTCCTGCTCATCCTCCTTCTGGTCCTGCTGATCTTCCTGGTCCTTCTGATCCTGCTGATCCTCCTTCTGGTCCTCCTGCTCATCCTCCTTCTGGTCCTGCTGATCTTCCTGCTCCTCCTGCTTCTGCCAATCCTCTAGCTGTTCCTCCTGCTGCTTCTGCTAAACCTCCAGCTCTTTCTCCTGCTTATCCTCCTTCTGATCCTCCTGCTGCTTCTGCTAATCCTCTAGCTGTTCCTCCTGCTGCTTCTGCTAAACCTCCAGCTCTTTCTCCTGCTGATCCTCCTTCTGATCCTCCTGCTGCTTCTGCTAATCCTCCAGCTGTTTCTCCTGCTGATCCTCCTGCTAATCCTGCTGTTCCTTCTTCTAATCCTCCACCTGATCCTCCTGCTGATCCTACTGATCCTCCTTCTGATCCTCCTGCTGCTTCTGCTAATCCTCCAACTGATCCTCCTGCTGATCATACTGATCCTCCTTCTGATCCTCCTGCTGCTTCTGCTAATCCTCTTGCTGATCCTCCTGCTGATCCCCCAGCTGATCCTACTGCGGCTCCTCGTGTTAATCCTCCTGCTGGTCCTGTGGATCCTACTGCTGATCCTGCTGATCCTTCTGCTGATCCTCCTACTCCTCCTGCTGAACCTGCTGATACTCCTGGTCCTGCTGCTTCCATGCTCTACCCTGCGAAGGAGGCTACAAACCGACCCAGTGCCATCACCAAGGTGTTTCCAGGGTCTCCCAAAGCAGAAGAACCCGTCTCCGCAACCCCGGGGAGTGGGAGAACCAGCGGCCAACCTGCAGGTAAGGGCTAGTGTAAACATCTGCATGTTCTGTACAGCACATGGCGTGACGAGTGTAAGTAGGTCGGGCCGAGGCCACCCAGTCTTCCAACATTTTGGCTTTTGCTGACTAAAAGTCCAGGAACAAAGCACACCTCAAACCTGTTCCTCCCTGTGGCGTGTGTGTGTTTGGTGGCTGGTTTAAGCAGCCTCACCTGTCCCTGGCTGATTAGTCTGGGGCTGGGTGGGACTGCACACCTAATGGAGACAGCTGTTGGGGTCTTACGATGAGCCCAACTATGTCTATTTGGTACCGCAGAACTTTTTTTACGCTCCCAGGAATGGGGATTCAATGTAATAAACCATTTCATTTAGTTTGATAATAAAAATACTGTGTTCCTCTGTAGGTCCAGATGTGGTGGGACCTGCAGGAGCATCGCTGGCCCCTGTTGGAATGCCATCTAAGAGCCCCAAACTACAGACCCCCGAACTACAGACCAAAGACCAAACCTTTGACAAAGTGACGACTGCACCCGGAACCTTTGTCATTACCAAAAGAACGAACGCAGAAGTCAAAACCAATACATTTTTAGTAAGATGGAGAGCAAAAATAGAATTCTCAATTATTAAGTATTTATTTTATTGTATTTCACTATTTAGTTGTCCTACGCCGATGTGACTTAAACTCTGTGATTTCACCTTTACCTTAACAGTTCCCTTTGAGTGAAAAACATGAGGTAAGATTTTTTTAATACTGTATCAAACCTCATGGATCACACAAACACAAATCACAACAAATTCTGCAGAATGTGATGCTGGTGGTGTGCGGATATTGGGTTCTGCTGGGGGGGGGGGGGGGGGGGGGGGGGCGGTCTCGGCTGTCCAGGCGCTGGGGAATGAAGAACCTCTGATCTAATCAGACGTGTGATGCTGCTGGCTCCTGTTGCCAGTGGCCAGGCAGGATGCTGGGACAAGCACAATAAACTGAAAAGAGAACAGATTCTAGTCTCTGTGGAGGAAAGACCTTTTTAGTGGAAACTCCCCGCTGCCTTGCACTGCTCTTCCTCTTTCCCACACACTCCTCTCTCCCTCTCCCTCTCTCTCTCTCTCTCCCTCTAGCTCTCTCACTCTGTCTCTCTCTCTCTCTTTCTGTGTTGCTGTGTGTCTCTCTTTCTGTGTGTCTCTCTTTCTGTATGTGTCTCTCTCTGTCTCTCTTCCTGTCTTTCTGTCTCTCTCTCTGTCTCTCTCCCGCCACACAGCTGCACACGCCAGGAATAATTACGCACACCTCACAGCGCAGTAAGCGGTGACCTCACTGCTAACCTTTGACCCCCCGCTGTCCGACCGCCGGCAGGGCAGATGACATCACACCTGCTCGGCCATTGTTAGGACGGTTTATGATATTCATTAATTGAAAATAGATAAAAGGTCAAACGGCAGCGCTAGGCAGATAGCCATGGTGCTAATTTAAATCACCCCAGCTTTGGGACTGCATTACATTTGTACGTATATTTTGTGTAAAATGACTACAATGACTACAATTAGTCTGGTTTCCTGTTCCCTGGCCCCTGAATGGACTAAGAATTGGTGGTGAGTGGGGATGGTGTGATTGATGGTTGACGGCTGTTCTGTCCTGTGTCCCGGGCAGCTGGAGGATGAGCAGGACCTGGCTAAGCTGTGTGTCAGATTCATGAGCGACATGGACCAGGGCAGCTGCACCCTCCGCTGGTCCCAGCTGGACCAGGGCATCAAGGTGGACAGCATGTACATCAGCAGCACAGGTACTCCAGAACTCCAGAAATGTTGGTGTTCACTCCAGTACAGGCATGTGTGTGTGTCTATAAAGCGTAAATTGTGGAGCAGCTAAAATGTCAGTGTGGATTTACTGGGGTTACTAATTGGCATCATATCTGATTTTCCCTCCAGTGAAAGTCTCAGTGGCCAATCAGTATTTGGCCGACATCCAAAAGGTAAGAACAACTATAAGAACTAAAGGACTCCTATTATACCACCAGGTGTGGTGGCCCCACTTGACATCACAAGTGGGCATGTCCACCCAGATGTATGATAGATCAGCCTACAAATCGCTATGGTCCACTGGGTAGGCTGGTAGGCTGATCTATCCAGCATACGTCTGGGTGGACACTGATCTCCACACTCGCGATGCAAATGAGCAAGATGCTCAGTGGAGGTTTCACGTCTCCTCCTGTCCGTCATCGCGCCAGGAGAAGTCCCCGTCGAAGCCGGGCGACAAGACGACGCTGATCGCCATCCTGGCGTCCTGCGGTGCGCTGCTGGCCATGATCATCGGCCTGGGGGTGTACGCCACGCACCACCGCAAGCCCTACCACGAGAACCAGGTCAGTGTGAGGTGTTGACATCCATGACCAGTGTGAGGGGAAGGCCGTTAGGGTTAGGGTTAGAGTAGGGGTTAGAGCTAGGGTTGGTGTTGGGTTTGGGGTTGGGGTTAATGTTAGGGTTGGGGTTCGTGTTGGGGTTTGTGTTGGGGCTGGGCTGTAGGGTAAGGTCAGGTTTAGGGTTAGGTACAAGGAAATACCTCACCAGGCTAAGAAACTTCACCATCACAAATGCCATGTCTCTGACACTGTAACATTAACTACCAAAGGCATATGAATGAACGATGAATGGATGGATCAAATAAAATAAATATTACTTCAACAGCAACACCTGACGGAGGAGCTGCACACGGTGGAGAACGGTTACCACGACAACCCCACACTAGAGGTGATGGAGGCGCAGCCCGAGATGCAGGAGAAAAAGACTCCTCTGTGCTGCAGTGAGTTCAACGACAGCTGGATCATTCCCATGGAGACCATGGCCAAGGAGGGCCCACCCGAGGAGGAGGACACTCACCTGTAGGGGGAGGGAGGGGGGTGGGGGGAGACTCACCTGTAGGGGGAGGAGGGGGGAGGGGAGAAGGAGGAGACTCACCTGTAGAGTGGGGGGAGGAGGAGGAGGAGACTCACCTGTAGAGAGGGGGGAGGAGGAGACTCACCTGTAGAGAGGGGGAGGAGGGTGTGGAGGAGGAGGAGGAGACTCACCTGTAGGGGGAGGAGGAGGAGGAGGAGAAGGAGGAGACTCACCTGTAGAGAGGAGGGGGGAGGAGGAGGAGGAGAAGGAGGAGACTCACCTGTAGAGAGGGGGGGGAGGAGGAAGAGATAGAGAAAAGGACTCAATGAGAGGAGGAGGATCCAAACTAGTCCTGGCTCCTCCCTAAAACACACAACACGCACACAACACACACACTCCCCCTTTTCCCTAACCTGGGGGGCTGCTGGGGGGGTCAGGGGGTCATAAACCACACACACAGCGTTTATGACATTGACAGCCATGTTGTTGTTGTTGTTGGCCCAAGCAATAAAAAACACCACCCATTTTTACCAGGGAATGATCCTATATGCTGAAATACTTAGTGCCTCTTAATTGATCTACAATGTTTCTCAAAAACGCAGAACATTTAGTAACACAACACCAAACAAACGGCAGGCGACTGGAGGACCTGGAGGGTGAATATAGCTTCTTAATGGTGACCCACACTTTAGCAACAGCGCCCTCTGGTGTCAGAAGTGTCTTATTGCAACTGTCACTTTCAATACAATCAATAGAGATCAATGATAGGGAGTGACGTCATGGCATCAACTTCAACCAACCTCTCTGGTGTCGCCTCCCCCATGTGGTTTGATCGGCCATATTTGTTTGGTCAACCGTCAAGACAGCAATTTATTAACTAATATCAAGTGCCTGGAGGGTTCTGAGATCAGAACAATGAATCCATAGAACCTGGTGACCTTTGAACCCTACAAAATCATCTTGTAGACTTGGGCGTTGTGCCTTATTTTGTATAAGCTGGACATATGAAATGATTGATATGCATGACTTCCTCATGCTACATGTGTTTGTTGAATCACTGCATATAAAACTAACACTGACAGTAATATTCAACAGTAGGCTCCTATTCTGAAGCTCGATGAATATTTGAGAGAAGTGTCATATATATGTTATATATATATTTGTGCATTTTATTGTGTGTCACTGTACATAGTCAGTATTGTTCCTGATGCTATGTTATCTATAATATGCTCTTCTGCCAATCACATTTTGTACTCCACCCACAGCAAACTAATTTTTTATATAAATATTTATACATTTACAATCAGTCGGTCTAAACTATATAGAATCACCTTTGGCACTGCTAGAAACCACTTTTAAGTTGAAGTCTGTAGTTAGTGTGTGTACGTACGTGGATGCTTGCATTTGTGTTCCACTTTTATGATACTTTTTGTGTTTTATGTATTTATGGTCAGCTGGTTGACACAGCCATACCACAGGGGGTCTGACACACTGGAAATTGTAAATTGAAGCTTTGCCCCGCCCCCTTTAACGAGGCGGCCATGTTTTCGTATACCTGTCAATAAAGGAAGTGCTTTTACCTAATCAATGTTGCTGTTTGTATTATTCGCCGAACACCAGATTAAATGTGGAGGAATCCAGTTAGAAACCTTGGACAAAATACAATCTTTATTTGTGGTTGTTTTTATATACACGTTACATACAGTCCAATACTAGTCTTTCTACACATTCAGGGTCCGAGAGGGTCGCGGCGGAGGAAGTGGAGCCAAAGATTCAGGAAGGAGAAGAAAAACATTCTTGTCTGGTTCAGCATCACAGAATATTTACGAGGAAGTAGAGCAGAAACAAACAGAAAACAGGACAAAGTAACCGGGGAAAAGTTTTTGGCATCGTGTCATTTGGGTTTGTTATTTTTTTCTCTTTACAAAAGGTGCTTTCTTTTCCTGGCACAAAAGAAAAGGTCAAATAAAGTTATTCTCAAGCAAAAATAATAATCATCACGCAAGTACTATAGGGGCACACACACGTACACACAGACGCGTGCGCACACGCACACACGGCAAAGGAAGACACTTTTACAAGAATAAAAGTGGTGTCACGAGAGAGGAAGAGTAAAGGTGGTGGAGTGGAGGAGGGTGATGCTACAATATGCTGAGCAGTCCGGTGCACAGTAGGAAGCCACACGGGTCTGGTTCACCGGGCGGCCGGTGAACAAGAAGATAAAGCCATGACGACGACATCATTCTGTGAAACTGAGATGAGATTAAGAATAAATAAGTATAAACTTTTAGGTTTCAGGGTTGGAAAAGCCGATGTGGACAAAGGTGGACGTTTTTTCGATCACCGCAAGCCGATAATACACTTTGTCTTCCTGTTTCCCACCTTTGACGACCGAGAGACTACCCAAATGTCCTCATGGGGAACTTATTAATATTACTATTATTATAATACGCATGTGTTCATCTAACACCAACCACAGGCTCTTTAGTCATATTGTGCACACTCCAATTTCATTATCGGGATGGTTAAAGTCAGTTAAATGAAATTGTAATTCATATCATGAGTCACTGATAGTGCAGCGTTACACAAGGCAAAAAAAGAAATCGCAATGTCGCGCAATAAATAAAAACAATCTTTTCTGTTGACTTCCAAGTGTACAAGGTGGGGAGAGAGAGAGAGAGAGAGAGAGAGAGAGAGAGTCGCAAAGTGAACCCATTTATAAATACTGACTTATTTCTTGGTGTGATAAGTATCATCGTATTTTTGGATACGAAACTCCAGAATCACCTTCTAAAGAAGCATAAGGAAGGTAAAATGATAAGTTTACAAATGATCAAAATGCATTTCCCACTCAGTCTGTCTTGTGATTAAGACAGACTACGACGATGACATCATCATGATCATCATCCAACAATGATTGGACCGCACCCATCTTTCCATATCGGTGTACTCCGTGTGTGTGTGTGTGTGTGTGTGTGTGTGTGTGTGTGTGTGACCGCGCAGAGAAAACTATTTATAATAATCCAAACTTCAAGTTTGATGTCGACAAAGACTGTCGATGACACATTTTTGTGTTAAAACTAAATAATTGGTTGCAGAAGATTCCAATAGCCTACACACACACACTCAAACACACACATTAATTTAAATCTGGATTTATGTATAGATATTTATAGCTTATTCCTCTATTGTTTAAAACAACACGACAACATGGACATCGGTGAGGCCAGCCATCGATATTCTCAGATTAATCCGGACTGAATTCAGTCTGGATTAAGACAGATCGGGATTAGAGATTAGAGCAAGCGAGAGCAACACATCCGGAGACCACCTCACCCACACTGTGGGAGGTAGGGGTCTCCACGACGAAGAGCGAGCCAATCAGAATCCACTTCCTGGTTACGGGCATTCTGGGTAAATCCACGTGACTGACGCGGGAGATGGAACATTTGGAGGCGGAGTTTAGACGGGGTTCCGTGGGGGGGGAGGGAGAGTAGCGGAAAGACTGCCTTAAAAAAAACAACAGCAATACGTTGCCACAGCGATCCGCTCCCGGTGTCCAGACAACAACACAGTGTTACTGAGTCTCTGCATCCCACGACACCACAACACGACAACAGCCCCACCTGGTGGCCGCCTCCTCCTCCACCACCTCACTGTCACCCTTCAGCCCTTAGTACTGACGCCACCTGCTGGAGGTCAGGGGTGACGGGGTCAGAGTTCCCCCCCCCCACACACACACACTCCTTTTCCGTCCAATCGGGGAGCACCGTCGGCAGTGAGGCCGTGAGGAAGGAGTTGGAGGAGGAGGAGGTGGTGGTGGTGGGTGGAGCTACAGGGTGATGAGGTCGACCAGGTTGCCCTTGGGCGGAGTCATGCTGTCGGGGAAGAAGGTGACGAGGGTATCGAAGAGCTGCGTCCGCTGGGCGTACGTCTGGTCCACGTTAGAGAACCCTGGGGGCGGGGGGGGAGAAGAGTGAAAAAGAGAGACAGACAGGTACTGATGGCGAAGAGAGAGACAGACAGACAGAGAGATAGACAGACAGCTTACCCAGAGGTATGAAGTCAGAGCTGGACTTGAACAGTGCAGACGGGAGCATCTGGAACTGGTAAACACAAACAAACAAACAAACCTCAGTTGTTGTTGTTGTTGTTAGCAGGAATATGAACACAAGTCCAGAGAGTTTAGGGCTCAGAGTTCGATGTACGCAAACAAAATGGAGGCTGGTTAACAGAACACAAGAATCATGTCCCGTGTCTCCTGACCTCTTTGATCTCCTCGGGGTCGGCATGGTCCACGGTCAGCGAGAGGTCGTTCTGCAGGTACTGCAGGGCGCTGAGCGGCTCCGACTGGGCCTTCTCCTCGAACCTGCAGCCCGCCAGCACGCACGCACACACACACGCACACACACACACGTGCAGTCACATGGGCTGGCCACTAGATGGCAGCACTGCTGTGGGTAATATTTATGGTGGGCTTCGACTGCATGTGTCCAGGTGTGTGTTCTCACCTGTACTTCCTGATCAGGTATCTGCAGTGTGTCCAGGTGTGTGCTCACCTGTACTTCCTGATCAGATATCTGCAGTGGCGCAGCAGGTACTCCTTGGAGGGTCGGCACAGTTTCAGGGACCAGAAGTCGTCCAGACGCATCTTGGGGGAGCAGGACTTCCCGGGGTTCCCCCCAAACAGGTAGTGGACCTGAAGGGGACACACGGGCAAGGTTAGGACCCCCCAGGACCGGACCAGTACCCAGGACCGGTCCAGTACCTAGGACAGGACCGGACCAGTACCGCTCTGGACTGCTTACTGGTAACTGGACTATTGCACTAGCAGCTCGTATGGGTCTGCTGTGTGATCTTGGTGTGTCTGTGTGCGCGCGTCCGTACCTTGTGCATCTCGTCGTAGACGAGCTGGTGGGCGAAGCGAGGACAGGGCTCCTCCTCCTGGAGAGACTTGCTGGAGTTCTCCTTGACCGCCTGGTCGTTCTTGTACACACACGACCTGAGAGACACACACACACACACACACACACACACACACACACACGCGCGCACACACACACACGCACTTTACGTGAACATCTGTATCAGCGTGTGTATTACGTGTGTGTGTGTGTGTGTGTGTGTGTGTGTGTGTGTGTGTGTGTGTGTGGTTCTCCTACCAGGTGTTGCGGGCAATGTCGTAGATCCAGAAGGAGTTGCGGACGTTCTCCTCCCTCTTGTCCTTGTCCTTGCTGAGACCCGACAATACGTGGATCTCGTTGAGGTCAGGGTCGATGGTGGCCCGCTGGGTGAAGCCCGTCATGGGGACTGGAGACACGAGGAGAACCACAACATGCAGGCGGTGAGGCCACGCTACCAGTGACATAACTCAGATTATGCCACGCCCCCCATGACATCATCACCTGGCCCAGTTAGAGTCTGGGTGGGTGGGGCTGCAGCCTCACCTGGCCCAGTTAGAGTCTAGGGTGGGTGGGGCTGCAACCTCACCTGGCCTAGCTAGAGTCTGTTATTTAGCCGTCGTTGACATTAGCGGCCAGCTATAAGCTCTTCGGCAGAACAGCAACGAAGCGATTCCGACAAAAGGCTATTGGTAACAGATGCGTTGGTGAGGCTAGGAGAGAGACGAACACACACACAGATCTCCTTACAACCACAACTCAAGTATGTACAACCAAAAGAAAAGAGACGGGAGATGTTCTTGGTCGGGGCGTCCAACAACACAAACACACTCACTGCTGGACGGAGAGAGAGAGAAAACGAGAGAGTGGAAGGTTGCATAACACACATAAAAAGCAAAAACAATTATGCGTGCAAGGAACAGAGCAGTTATTTATTAGAACAGCGAGAGAGAGCGGTGGAGAGTTAGAGAGAGAGAGAGGCAGAGAGAAACAGAGAGATAGTTAAAAGAGAGAGGAAACACTGTTTAGGCTTGCTGCTTCCTTTCTGCCAAAAGACATTCTGTTCTTTCTCACTTTTTACTTCACTCAATCCTGCTCATGGGTTATTTTTTCCACCTCTCTCCCTTTCCTCCCTCCCCCATGTCAAATGTCTCCCCCCCCCCTCCCTCCCGCCGGAAGAAGAAGTGATTGGCTGGAGGCAGACACACACACACACACACACACACACACACACACACACACACACACACACACACACACACACACACACACACACACACACACACACACACACACACACACACACACACACACACACACACACACACACACACACACACACACGAGGGGGGCGGGGCCAGAGGACCTTCAGGCCTGGCAGAAGCCTGCTGCGATTGGACACTTGCTTATGTCAATCAAACCAATATACAGTATATGTATGTATAGATCCTGAACGCAAATTGCCGTACAAGTCCAATGTATTATTATTATTATTATTATTATTATCCCACAATACTCTGGGGTGACGGATCAGCTGGTGACGTCTAAATAAATGGCTGGTGGCTGTAGTCTATCTAGTTATCTAGCCGGGCCGAGCTCGGATCACAGGTGTGAGCAACAGGAAATTAAACATCCATTGATCTAAATGAATGTCGACGCTGAGAGAGAGAGAGCGAGAGAGTGAGATCTCTCTCTCACTACAAATTCCTTTGGGTGCCACAGCAGGAGGTACAGGAGTGGAGATGAGAGAGAGACGGCTACCCATGCCTGAGTTGAGAGAAAGGACGAGTGCTAGAGATGAGAGAGAGACAGGCCGTGTTACCCATGCCCGAGTCCTTCTTGGTTCCGTCGGAGATGATCTCCACGTGGTCGGCGTCCACGTCGTAGCTGAAGAAGTCGTTGAGGTACGTCTTGGACCGCTGTCCCCCGAACACGTACAGACACCGGTTCCTCTGCAGGGGGGAGAGAGGAGAGAGAACTTAAGTCATCTGTCCTTTGATTCATCTTTAAAGGAGTCCTATTATAGCACCAGAGCCTCCAGACCCACCGTGTGGAACAGCATGCAGTGTCCGATGCGTGACTGCACGTCCTCAGGCCCGGCGTTGCAGGAGTCGTCCCTCAGCAGGCTCCAGGCGGCGCCCTGGCAGTGGTAGGCGAACAACCCACTGAACTGGGGCTCCGACACGCGACTGTCCTCCATGCTGCCGTTACACGTCAGGATCCGCCCGCCGAACGTGTAGATCATGTGTTTCTCAGAGTCCATGCACATCTGGTGTGGTGGAGGGGGGCGTGGCAAATAGAGGGGAGACAGGAGGTGGGTGGATTAAAGGGGCGGGGGCAAAGAGAGGGGAGACGTGTCTGTGACATTTGTTTTGTTCATGTCATCATCATGCATGTCCTCGGTTTAAAGCTGCACTATGTGTGTTTTCCTGCTAGCAGCTTCTAGTGGCTCTAGTTCTAGCTACAGTTATATCACTATATCATCTTCAGACCACGTTCCCCACAGTGGGAGGTTGCAAAAGTACTAGAAAAAGGACCAGAATAAAAACTCTTACAAAGAAGAGTTCCCTGGATGGATTGACACAGATTGACACGACTGATTGCTAATTGGCTGATTGATGATGAGGAGGAGGAGGGGGAAGAGCTTGGGACCCACCTGGTGGTCAAACACCAGCTTGGGCCCGCCGTCCGCCGACGTGTCCTCGCTGAGCAGCGTCCAGGCGTTGGCGTCCACGTCGTAGCGGTAGAAGTCGCTCTTCAGGGACTTGCTGTTGCGCACGCTCGAGTCCAGGTAGCGGCCCAGCGTGTAGATCTGCCGCCTCTGCGAGTCGATGCACATCTTGTGGCAGGAGCGCGCACTGGGCCCGCTCTGGACACGCCCATACAGGTAGACACAGGGACAGGTGTGAGGTGAAGTCACATGGAGATACGTCAGGTAAGGGGCGGCTTATTGGGGGCCGGACTAGCTCTAGCCAGGTGTTGGTGGCTCTGCCCCTACAGCCAGCGCCACCTGTAACAACACACCTCCTTCTCCGTGTCCCGGGAGATGCAGGTCCACTGGTTCTCCTGGACGCTGTAGGCCCAGAAGTCGGCCAGGTCCTGAGTGCCGTCCCAGCCGCCAAACAGGTACACCGTCTCTGCAGGACAACGCACAAACACAGACACAGGCGCTCGACCAGGGGAACACCGAGATCTCCATGACAACCCACCTCAACAGGTACATAATACCCCGTCTCCATGACAACACACTCCCTCTCCCCCTCACACACGCACCGACCTGCATGCCCACGGCCACACACACAATGCTGGCCTTTGTGTGTGTGTGTTTGTGTGTGTGGAATACTATGGAATAACAACAGCAGCAGCAACATGGCCGCCGGCAGACAAAAGGGCGGCTTGATGTGTTAGGAACGTGTCCCGGGTCAGACAGGTTGTGTTATGGCTACAAGTTGGCCACCGATTATGTCATGATCATACAAATCAGACGTTGCTTGTTCCTTCGCTCGTTGCGACGCATTAGAACAATTCATTGTGGGGGATATTGACGTGTGAAACCTGCAGTACTGGGGAAATCCGATTGGACTGGAGCAAGTGGTCCTCCTCGCTGCTCTAGACGAGAACTGAACACCATCCGGCCCGCTAGCTAGCAGATATCATTTCCCAAAAGACCACAAGTCAACCAGAGAGAGAGAGAGAGAGATATATATAAGTTGGGTTCAGGGCTGGTTACCACGCAACAGACGGGTGCTTGACCCACATTGTTTCACTGTGCCTCTCAGAGTCACTGTTCTGACAGGGGGTGGTGTTCGAGGTGGGGTTGGGGTGGGGTTCCAGCTCTTCTGTGACTCACCCGACTGGACGTCGATGACCATCTGGTGACCGCCCCTCATCCCGGGACGGTTGTCATCGCCGTCAGCTGGAGGGGAGGGGGGGTGAGTGGTCGAGGCGAGAGCGAACAGAAACAGCAGACAGTATGAATGAGTGACAGAGAGAGAGAGAGTATGAAGGAGTGACATATCGGTGACAGATGAGTGGGGGAGGGGGATGGAAGACAGTTTTAACTTGTGGCTGGTGGGTTTCTACGTGGTACTACTGCTGCTTAAGTGCAAGGTGTTGTAGGTAAGGTTTAAGAGCTAGAATTGTTGTCATCCATTAATTCATCCATTAAAAATGCCACAGCCATCTGTCAGTGTTTATCTGTTGTGGTCGACTTTGGACCTGCTTCCTGACCAATCAGGGGCATCTCTTCTCTGATTGGACCGGGTAATCCATCTCGCCTGTCAATCACATTTGCAGGCGAGATCTCAATGATTGTCAGGTCAATCTCTTCTCTATCTTCAGCTCGATTGCGCTCTCTAACCGTACCTACAGCAGCACACCCAGCGTCGCCAGAAAAGGCCTTGCTTAGAATAGTGGAGTGGGTCTCACTGTTGGGGTCTCCTCGGTTGGGCTCTTGGGCACTTGTACCTTTGTGGCATTTGGGCAAGATCTGGCTCCAGCGGGGCTTGTACTCCTGCTGGCTAATGTACTGGTTAAACAGACCGCCTGCGGAGAGCAGGAGAGAGAGGGAGGAGCAGGAGGGGAGAGATGGTGGAAACGTTACTGGTGAGCATATATAACCTCGTGCACAACTGGCCAATATTGTGAAAATCCTTGACATCACACTGGATAGATCAGCCTACCAGCTGCTACAGTCCACTGGGTAGGCGGGTAGGCTGATCTATCCAGCATACATCTAGGTGGACACTCCCATTCGTGATGTCAAAAACCAGAAGATGGGGTTTGGGTCGTGGTACGGTACCTCCGACCGCCTTGTCGATGAGTTCCTCGCAGGCATCGAAGTCGCCGCAGAGCACCAGGCGGTCATGCAGGTGGCTGAGCATCGGGTGCTCCAGCGCCACGCGCGTCTTCTTCTGCAGCGACTCGAACGCCTCCGTGTAGTTGTGCTGCCGGAAGTGCTTCAGGCACAGGCGGATCGCCTCCTGTTCCCGGTACTGCATGGTGGAGGAGGAGGATTGGGGGGGTGGTGGTCACTTTCGGGGCGAGGAGGACTCGTTCATTCAGAAGGTGGACATGGGCCTTATTCACCCGTCAGCCCTCTTGGCTCCATCTTGGTTTGAAATGTGAGATTTCTCATTCCGTTGCCCCCATGCAGCTAGCATAGCGTTGGAAGATGGAACCAAGGTGGCCGCTGGGCAAACAGGGCCCATGAGGATCCACAAGGGGGAAAGAAGCATGCAGCATCACGCTCACCTTGCTGTACCAGTTGAGGCAGGGCTGCACCACGTCAGGGTCTTCTATGCCGTGCAGCTCGATGTACCAGATGCTGAAGTTAAAACTAGGGCCCCAGGACATCAGAGGCACTAGGAGAGAGAGAGAGAGAGAGAGAGAGAGAGAGAGAGAGAGCGAGAGTAAGAGACCGAGAGTCAGTAAGGAGAGAGAGAACCGACCATACGCACTAAAGCTGCATGGCAGACGCACCTATTTTGACGAATCTGCAGGGAAACATCTGTTCATCGATCTTGTGTTTCAAGGTAAACGTCTCCATGTTGTAGTCGTTCTTAAGGCCGCTGGGTGGAGGAAGCAAAGACAGTCTTGTGTTCATTATGGTCAGGCAACGCATTATCCATATAGAACTCCTTATCCATGTACGGAGGTCACAGCATCTTAAAACACTTTTTAAAATCAGGCATTCAGGCAAGGCAAGCAACTCTGCATAATGACATCTTAACATACTACAAAGTGTAGGCTTCTAGCGTTCCACCTGGCCTTTACCTGGACAGGAGCTCCGTCATGTTCTCCTCACTCATGCCCCCGAACACCTTGAACTTCTTCAGGTTGCACACGTGGGTCTTCTCGTACTTCCCGAAGGTGATGCTCTGGACGATCGCCGGCCTCTCCAGCTTCAAGACCAAGTACTGCGATCAAAGGGCGGAGGTAGAGGAAGAGTGTGTAATGCAGAGCAGAGGCTATCGACAAGCACCGGCAATTAAACAAGATTCATGTGGCCTCCTCTGGGCTGGCCCGGGGTGAATGTAACACTAAAAGGCAGGGCGTTAGCACATGGAATCCATAAGCGAGAGTCACAGAGGACATTTAACAACGATTCATCGAGTTCCATTACGACGGAGAAGAGAGGAGACTCAAGTCTTCACATAGCCCTATATATTCTGTGAAAGTAATGGCCCAGTATTCTGCCATCTGTTGCGTATTTTTCCATCTTTTGGTGTAACATTAACGGCTAGCCCTCGGCGAATCACCACTCCTCTGGATCATCCCAGAACCACGCCGTCAATGAGAACATATTCACCTGGTGTTATTGACTATTTAAACTACTTCTCTATAGGGAGCCCCTTATACCTGGCTACAATGATGATGCCTCCTTCTGCTAGACCCTGCTTCACACACACTTACCTGAGGAGGGTAGTTGCTTTCTGAAGACCATCTGGATGACTGGTCGTTGGGTTTGTCCACCAGGATGTTTCTGGGGGTGGGAGGGTCAACGTCAAACTGTCTGTCTGTCTGTGTGCAGATCATGTGCATGTCTAAGAGCAGGGCCAAGGAGGTTGCTGTATATTACTGTATATTTGTGTGCAATATTAAATATAAATACATATTCATCTGTGTGTGTTGCAGGTGATGCTGGCTGTAGGGGGTGGAGCCACCAACATCTGACTGGAGCTGGTTGTGGTGAAGTGTGTGTGTGTCATGTTTACAACTACTGGCTAGAGCTGGTTGGGGTGAACTGTGTGTGTGTGTGTGTGTGTGTGTCAGTCATGTTTACAACTACTGGCTAGAGCTGGTTGGGGTGAACTGTGTGTGTGTGTGTGTGTGTGTGTGTGTGTGTGTGTGTGTGTGTGTGTGTGTCATGTTTACAACTACTGACTAGCTGCTTGCTTGCTTACTAGCTAGCTCGCTATGCAAGCTCAGACATCCAGACCAGGTGTTTAAACTGCAACTGCTCCAAATGCATAGCATTAGCAGCATTATCAGGCATCTTATTTAAAACATGCATTATCCGCACATTACTGCTGTTCTGGGTTACCCTGTGGTGTAGACAGGCGCTGTGTGGTGCTATAGCTAAAGCTAAAGCCTGTAGCAGCGGGGCAGGTTGTTTTAGTACACACCGGATGCCCGCTTGTCACGTGGCTGATTCAAACTAAATAACACGGTGCAGAGGCCACACATCATTCAGCATGTAATGTACGTTTAGTACAATAAGCTTTTTAAATAGTTTCCTGTAACGAATGGAGCTTCATCATGACTAGATATGGAAAAAAACAATCATAGTAATCGCATGACATAATACATTGGTGGTGACTTCCTGGTGGATTATATTGACTGTGTGCATGACAGCCGGGCGCCGCGGGTGTGAAAAACCAACGCACCCCAGCTAGCTCGTTAGCTAGCTTGGGGGAAGCTGCACTAGACGGGACGGATGCACAAAAACACGTACTTGCGAGAACAAAACACCTAATAACTCCCTCCCCCGGCCCGCTTAGCATATGTATATGTATATATATGTGTTTACTCACTCGGGTAAATATGTGGAGGAGTAAGAGCTCCATTTAAACACGCCAAAGGAGAGCACCCTGTTCTCGGGAGCGACAGCCATCTTGTTGCACTAAATAACGGCTAGCAGCTAGCAACAAGCTGCAAGACTGACGTTACGTCATGTCTTAAAGACACAGTACTGCATTTATTTTTTGTTTGGGGAAAACTATCCACGATAAATAGCTGCACTTAACTTAATAATAATAGTAAATAATAAAAACGAATTATAGTAAATTATAATAACTAATAATGAATTACTAATAACGATTAACAAGCAGCAGGACATCATGATGAAATCAAGTTAAAAGTTACTTTAAGTTAAAGTTACTTTTTGGGACAGGAGACCAGACAATGTGAACAATGTGGAAGAGTTTAGACATTAAAAGCACCAAGTGACCAACATGTCTACGAACATCTGCATGAGGAGTGGATTTCTCTGGTCTCGTCTTCTCTGCAGGGTCAACCCTGGGAGACCAACCCACGTGGACGCACGGGCCTGCAACCCAGCACTCTCCTCTGCTCCCGGGTTATTACATTACAATACGTTAAGCATCAGCCAGACAGAGTTTAGCAGCTAATGTCCTCACAGGCTTTACTCAACCTGTCAGCTTCTGATGAATCATTGCACCAACTTGGCCGGTGGCCCGCTGCTGGGATCATGTTTCCTGAAGGATGCTTTTGGTCTTTGAGGTGTCGAGGAGGTGCTTCTTTAGTTATAGCCACCAGGAGCTGCTCATCACACACACGCACACACGTGTTGTCAGAACAGGTAAACACTGGTTTATTATGACATCATTATTTAGATCATGTGTATCATTAAATATATCAGAGATCAGAAGACTGTCTCACAAGGCGAAGCCCTCTTTAAGCATCGGTCGGGAGAACTTCACTTGAATACCTCAGGCCCCTGTAGCAAAGTCTTTATTTCATATATATAGTTTTATGTAGCCTAAGAATGACTAAGAATGGTCAGCTACACACCAACATGGTTGTAAAGGTCTGGCTCCTGGGCTAATCCCGCCTGGACTGGGCTTGCTACCCTGCGACTGTTACTACTCCTGGATCTTCCTCTGGTGACAGAAACCCCCTCCCTCTCTCTCTCTCTCGCTCTCAGGCTGATGAGGGTGGTGGCAGGGTGACAGTCAGGTCCAGCCAGCACACACACTTCCCAGCCGTGTCCTGCATGCACTCATCATCACTTCCTCAGGTTATGACGTCACGTCGGGCATCAGGTCACCATCACCACGATGAGAACATGCTAGAAACCCTGGGCGACGTCATTCATTGTTCATGAGCACAGCATTGTCATGTTAATGAAGCCATTAAGCAATAACATCAATAACAACAACAACAATTTGCAAAACATCCCTGTTCAACAGTAATACACATGCAGCAAGACAGACATTTTTAGCTTAGCATCCTCTATACCCATTTTAATTATTTTTTATCTACTCTTCTTTTAACATCTAGACCTTTTTTTTAAAAAAAAACTATTTTACCATCACCATATATTACTGTTTATTTCAAATATTATTATTATTATTAGTTTTTCATGGTATCATTACGTTGTCATTGCATTATTAAACACCATGTATTGCAATTTTATATACATACTGTATATAAATAAAGCTTGATTTGTTTTGACAATATGTCAGTGCGCAGCAGCATGTGCGTGTTGTGACGTGACGCGTCACATGGAGGAGGTGATATAATGAGGAGGCAGGAGGCAGGAGACTGCGTGGAGAGGAGAGGAGAGGAGAGGAAAGGAGAGATGGGGCCGAATCTCTGCAAAAAACCAAACCAGTAGGCTTTAATAGTTGCTTGACTGTTGTTGATGAGGAGGAGGAACTGCACCTCCTCCTTCTCCTCCTCCTCCTCCTCCTCCTCCTCCTCCACACGGGACTTCTGGAGCCGCGGGTGCACCTGCTGCCAGGTTTGACATCCCGACGCTGAGAGGGACGACAACCCGCCGTCTGCTGAGTAAGTCCGCACCTCACCTCCAGATGATGCGCCACAAGCGGGGGAATAAGAACTACTGGTGGTGGTGCGTCTTAAGACGGCCGGGCAGGGGCTGGCTGGTGCGCATAGGCAGTTGTTACGCAGTTGTTTTGGTTAACACGCAGTTGTTTATGTTAATACGCAGTTGTTTTGGTGGATAGGCAGTTGTTTTGGTGGAGATACGCAGTTGTTTTGGTTATTACGCAGTTGTTTTGGTGGAGATAGGCAGTTGATACGCAGTTGTTTATGTTGACACGCAGTTGTTTTGGTGGATAGGCAGTTGTTACGCAGCACTTTTGGTCGATACGCAGTTAATACGCAGTCGTTTTGGTGGCTAGGCAGTCGTTTTGGTGGAGATACGCAGTTGTTTTGTTTATTACGCAGTTGATACGCAGCTTATTATGTTGATACGCAGTTGTTTTGGTTATTACGCAGTCGATACGCAGTTGTTTTGGTGGAGATACGCAGTTCTTTAGGTTTAGACGCAGTGGATACGCAGTTGTTTATGTTGATACGCAGTTAATACGCAGTTGTTTTGGTGGAGATACGCAGTTGTTTAGATTGATACGCAGTGGATACGCTGTTGTTTATGTTGATACGCAGTTGTCTGTTGATACGCAGTTGATACGCAGTTGATACGCAGTTGTCTATGTTGATACGCAGTTGATACGCAGTTGTCTATGTTGATACGCAGTTGATACGCAGTTGTCTTTGTTGATACGCAGTTGATACGCAGTTGTCTTTGTTGATACGCAGTTGATACGCAGTTGTTTATGTTGACATGCAGTTGATTTGGTGGAGATACGGAGTGGATACTCAGTTGATACGCAGTGGATACGCATTTGATACGCAATAGTGTTGCTTGCTACGCAGCTGTCATCCGGCGTCTACAGCCCAGGAGCGTTAAGTCGGCGCGCCTCGACGTCACGTGACGTGCCGTGCCGTGACGTGACGTGACGTCGCAGCGCTTCTTGTGGCGGGACGCAGCAGCCTGGCCGCGGATCGTTCTGGAAACCAACCGCACCACAGGTGGAGGTGTTGAGCACATTAAACCCGTAGGTGTGTGGATGAGGCCTTGTTGTTGTTGTTGTTGTTGTTGTTGTTGTTGTTGTTGTTGTGAAATCAAGAGTGTGTTGAGTTGGGGCCATCAGACAGGTTCAGCTTTATGATTTGATTTGTCAAACCATCACCTTAAAGGCTTCATGGTGATTTAGTTTACCAAGAATATCTCGCTTCAGATATTAAGTGTGCAAATAACCACAAAATGACCTGCAAAATCTGCACAGAAATGTGGATTGCATTGCCTTATCAGATGACGCAATGGATGTAAAAAAATGGATGTAAAAATGTCTTATAATCTCTTCAAATAGAGATGATAATGATCCATGCCTTAGTCATTCTGCATATGAAGACTGCCCCCCCCCACCATCAGAACAACAATGATGTTTGGCAGCACAGGATTTGACTCTGCGATTTTCTCTCTCTGCTCTGTGAAAAGAGATCCTTGTAAACCCTGAGCCGCAGTTTTCTCTCTCTCTCTCTCTCTCTGTCTCTCTTTCTCTCAAGCGAGGGTGGTGGAAATAACTCATTATGTTATGTAAATATAAACACTGCCCCTTCTGGACAGGACAGCCTTATTGGTCCCCACACCAACAGAGAGGAGAGAGTTTCATGAGGAGGTCTTCTCACTAACAGAGAGGGAGAGAGTTTCATCAGGAGGTCTTCTTGTTAACAGAGAGGGAGAGAGTTTCATCAGGAGGTCTTCTTGTTAACAGAGAGGGAGAGAGTTTCATTAGGAGGTCTTCTTGCTAACAGAGAGGGAGAGAGTTTCATTAGGAGGTCTTCTTGTTAACAGAGAGGGGGAGAGTTTCATTAGGAGGTCTTCTCGCGGTCCCTGAGAAGCACCAGTTGCTAGGTGGCAGACATGTGCACCATAGGCCCACAGAACGCTCTCATTAGTGGGGTTTGTTTTGTCAATATTAGAGGCTTAACGATTTATTGTCATGGCGGGGTATTTGTGCAAACAGTTTTCAATCCACAGGCTTCACTAACATACTAAAACTATTGGATCATTATGACTAAGTTGTCATTCCAGAACTGCCAAGTAATAAGAATATAATAAGACATAATCAATGAGCTAATTGAATGCACATCATTGTGTAATGGCAAGCTAGATCATGATTAATGAGAATAGTGATTTTATCTATAAACCAAAAATACATGGCATTACCACATTAGCTTTAACTTTTTGAAGTCATGTGTCTTTATGGGGGCTGCTATCTTGAAAACCGACCAATCTAAATGTGCCAAGCAGCAGAGAGAGGCGCAGGTTCGATTTGGGGCTGAGCCTCCGCTCAGGGGCGGGGCTTCAGTTCAAAACCCAATCCTAATCTTTTATTCAAATGTTACAAACCATTTATGATTTGATACTCACTCAATGTGAGTATTGAGAAACACATCTCAAATGGATGTTCTTTGGATATCAATGGGCCACTTTGACCGTCGCTTACATTTGTAGACATAGAAGCACTTCCAGATTGACTTAAACATTCACAATCTGTTCGCCACTTTTGCTATTGAAGTCTAATCTGATCGAATACGTCCACATGCAGGCTGCTTTGTCACCCAAGTGTTTTGGCGTGCCAGCCAGGGTCATATTTGCGTTATGATTACGTGTTAATCCGGTGGTTGTGGCTGGTGGTGTGACGGCTGCTCCACTCCCTCCCTGCAGCAGGACGGTGCGATGGCGTGGGGCTGATCGTTCGTGATGCTGCTGCTGCTGCTGCTCACCTGTAATTGCCTCTCGTCTCTAATGGAGGACACATTTAAAACGGCCGGAGAGAGAGAGAGGGAGAGAGGATGATGTAACGGCAGCTAACGAGTGCGCTGGTTATCTGTGCTCTGCGTTAATTAGCCAATCGGTCCACAAATTGATTTGTTTTGTGCTGTTTTGTTGTGTGAGTGTGTGTCCGTGCATCTAAAGTGTGTGTGTGTGTGTGTATTAGTGTGTGGTGCTGCCCTCTCTCTACTGTGTTCTAGCAACATGGAGCCTGGCTCTGGCGGCCGCTACGTAGCATAGCCTAGCGTAGCATGCCGACGGAGGGCCCACACTTCTCCTTCTACTGTGGAATTCAATTTAGCTTCTCTTTACTCTGCACAGCTACATCCACTCTCTCTTTATAAAGCTTTATCTCGCTCTCTGACCCTCTGTCTCTCTCTCTCCGTCTCTCTATTTGTCTCTCCATCTCTCTCCCTCTCTCTGACCCTCTCTCTCTCTCTCTTTCTCTCTCTCTCTCTTGCCTTCACTGTGTGTCTGTCTGTCTCTCTCTCTCTCTCTCTCTCTCTCTCTCTCTCTCTCTCTCTCTCTCTCTCTCTCACTGTGTTTCTGTTGCTCCGTCTCTCTGTCTCTCTCTATCTCTCACTGTCTCTCTCTCTCTCTCTCTCTCTCTCTCTCTCGCTCTGTCACTCGCAGTGTCTCTCTCTCTCCTCCCAGCTCTTGGTTCGTCATTCGGCGCTGACTCTCTCTCAGCGCGGGGAGCAGAAGCAGAAGAAGAAAGGTTCCTGTTTGTAACCAATCAGAAACACTTCCTCCTCTGTGCTGCGCCCGTGTGTGTCTGTGTGTGTGTGTGTGTGTCTGTGGCTGTGTGTGTGTGTGTGTGTGTGTGTGTGTGTGTGTGTGTGTGTGTGTGTGTATGTGTGTATTTACATCGCTGGAACACACCGAGCAGTGACGCAGGAATCAAAAGATGGGCGAGCCACGGTAGAGCTGCAGACATTACACTGCTGCTGCAGAGAGAGAGGAGGGACAGGAGAGAGAGAGAGAGAGACATTATGTTGCTCTGAAGAGAGAGAGAAAATAGAGGGATAGAGAGAGAGACATTATTTTGCTGCAAAGCGAGAGAGAAGAGAGAGAGAGATATATAGAGACATTAAGTTGCTGCAAAAAGAGAGAGATAAAGAGACATCGACTTGCTGCAAAGAGACAAATAGAGAGAAAGGTTGCTGCAAAGAGGGAGAGATGGAGAGAGAGGGAGACATTAAGTTGTTGCTGGACAGAGAGAGAGAGAGACATTAATTTGCAGCAAAGAGAGAGAGTTAGAGAAACATTAAGTTGCTGCAGAGAGAGAGATATACATTAAGTTGCTGCAGAGAAAGAGAGACATTTAAGTGCTACCGGACAGAGAGCCAGACACAGAGAGAGAGACAGACAGAGAGACAGTCAGAGAGACAGACAGACAGAGAGAGACAGAGAGACAGGCAGAGAGACAAAGACGGAGAGACAGAGAGAGAGAGAGAGACAGTGAGACAGAGACAGAGACAGAGAGACAGAGAGAGAGAGATCCACCATAAACAAACCAACCCTTAAGATGCTCCATGAGTCAGCATAGGAGGGTGCAGGCTGGGTCACAGTAGGGTGTGTTTGATTTGCTCTACGCCCCCTGGCTGCGGAGACTACATCTGATGCTTGATGAGTTTATGAGGAGCTCCCTTAGTTTTAGGATCGACCCCAATCTCAATAATAATAGTTTTGTTAATTTATGGTTTTATTTATGGATTAATTCAATTATTATATCTGCTTTAACAAACAATTTCCCTTCTGAGATCAATAAAGTATCTATCTATCTATTATATATCTGCCTGTCTGTCTGTGCCACTCCCCCTCTTCATCATCATGACATCATCATCCTCGCCCTCCTCAGCGTCCGACGTCAACATTCTTTGCTGTCGTCATGGCGATCACCGACCCTCCCCGGATGGGTCGGTCGCCGGGCCACAGGAGGGAACACCCTCGCTGGTGGAACATCAGATTATATCATATTATAGTAGAACTTGTTTTATCTCATCTTGTATTGTCGTATATTGTATTCCAGAAAGTTCCATTTCTGATCGCGTCAGATTAAACAGGAGGAAGGATGTAGCCTATAATCCGCATAGGCATATAATGACATTATGATATTATATTAAATCATCACCTGCCACAGTGTGAGAGTGTGATCAGATCAGTGTGTTGTTAGCGTGCGGCTAGCAGGTTACCATGCTGCTGTATGCTAGTGCTACCTGTGTTGTTATTTACCTTCCCCACCGTAGCAGCAGCACCAGCAGCACCAGCAGCAGCAGGGAGATATGCTGCGTCACGCCGCTGGCTCCAGACGGAGAGGTCGCTTCCTCGCTAGCTTTCCAAATCGCTGATTCTCAGATTGCTCTGGGAAAGTACCTGGAGGGTGTGTGTGTGTGTGCGCGCGTGTGTGTGCATGCGTGTGTGCGTGTGTGCGTGTGTGTGTGTGTGTGTGTATATGAGTGTGGAGGCAGGGGTGTTGGCCAGGGTAGCCTGGCATAGCTTGCTCCAGCGGTCTGTTCTGGGTAAGTAGGGGGGGTGGTGGTGGGGTGGTGGTGGTGGTGGTGGTGGGGGTGGTGGTGGTGTAGCGTCTGAATTGTAAAACTCAGCATTACTGCAGGTGATGGAGCATTAGAGAGTGTGTGAGGAGGAGAGAAGAGTCTTCGTCAGGGATGGAGAGAGGGAGAAAGCGAGGGAGATAAAGATTTCCATACGTACACTACAAATCAGGCCTGGGTGAACTCACACACAGATGTATGGTGTCATGTCGACTTCCCTGCTGCATTCTCCCGTGTATTGATCACGCGAGGCGTTGCTGTTTTGGACGCCCGGCCCCGCGCGTTACGCAACGTTACGACGCGCATTAAACATGTGCTGCGTGCACGGACATAATGGTGTCATGCCTCTGCAGTATTCCAATGATGTGTGAATATTTTACAAGCCTACAAATTCAGAGTCGTGGTCGACATGTTGCTGGTCGTTACGATGCTGTGGGATCACATTGCTATACACGTGTTAATGTGTACGTTAAAAACACATGTTCACACATGTGTCGCCTGAAAATAGACCACGTTAAACAAAATATATTGTAGGTATGAGGCAGATAAGTATTATTATTATTAGTGATATTATATATTGTATACCTTTTTTAATTAATGTTATTATACCTTTGATTTATGTTTCTGGCAGTGTTTGTTTCCTGATGTTTCTTTGCCAATAAAGCTCTTGTTTAATTGAATTGACAGAGAGAGGGAGGGAGACACAGAGAGAGTGTGTCTGTGTGTGTGTATGGCAATCGCTTTTAACATTTAATCAGTCGGAGTAATAGAAATGTTTGACAACCAAGAATCCCACGGCAACCTATCTACCCACGGCTTGTAATTTTGACTCGTAGCAATTCCAATTAATGATATCTACAATCAAATTCTTAATAGGTTAATGAAAAGGTTAATTACTGATATCTACAATTAAATTCTTGCTCGTGGAGAGATGGCAGTGGGTGGCAGTGTTCATCGTAGATATCGTGTGTTTGGTGTGTGTGTGTGTGTGTGTGTGTGTGTGTGTGTGTGTGTGTGTGTGTGAGAGACATCAGAGTAGCCAGTCGCGGTGTGTTTACTAAGAAGGAACAGTGTGTTCTCTCATCAACATATTGTCTCATCTGTTGCACATGCACATAAGCACGCACACACACACACACACACACACACACCAACACACACACACATACACACACAAGGTCCTGCAGGGTGCAGCCATGTAGCCGGGAGGAGAGCTACGTTGCGCTAAGTAGGTCAAAAGCAAAGCAGAAGCGTCACATAAACCACACTGCTATGCTAAGCTAAGCTATGCTAGCCATCCTACGCACAGAGAGAGAGAGAGAGCTAACAACTAGCATTCCTTTGTTTTCTGTGTTATTAATTCTGAAGTGCTTTGGCCGTTCTGCACGTAAACATGGCCTGAACATCTTTCTGAGAGCGACTGTGTGTGTGTGTGTGTGTGTGCTTTTATGAGGGAGCGAGAGCGAGCGTGTTGTGTCATTCACACCACGTGACGTATTTGAGCGACACCTGAACCCGCCACGGCGACAACAGGAACTGTTTGCTTCCATCGCCGTGCATCTTGCCGTCTGCGCCACCTTTTCCTGACCGCTCCCAGACCATTCCCCTGACCACTTCCGGACCATCCCCAGTAAAACAAGCACCTCGCAGGACCAGATCAGGGCTGGAGCTGGGCCAAATCAGGGTGAGATCAGGGCCGGATCGGGGCGAGATCAAGGTGAGATCAGGGAATTCACAGGCTACACTGGGCTCATTTCTTTATCTGACATTCACCCGCGTCATCAGTCCAATTACGCACCAGGCCTATTCCTCATGTGTCACAAACACGTCAAAACACACACACACACACACACACACTGATCACCACCACACCACACTGAGACACACGTGTGTCCACACATTCACTCCATCTAGCGATACCTTGCTTAACCTCTCTCCTGCTATTGGGTGTAGCATGGCCGTCGCTGGCCTAGATAGTTCGAAATGGACCTGAAACACTTTGCTGTTTTTAGCCTCTCCCTCTGACGGTCTGTCTCTCTGTCTCTCTGTCTGTCTGTCTCTCCGTCTGTGTCTCTCTCTGTCTGTCTGTCTCTCTGTCCTTGTCGTTCCAATCTGACATGAGCTCTACTGGAAGAAAAAAGCTGCTGTTGCTTATGTTGCGCAACCGAATGTGTGTGTGTGTATATATATATATATATATAGTACTGAATGTACCACAGCCTCTCTCTCTCACCCTCCCTCTCTTTCTCACCCCTGCCATATCTCTCTCTCTCTCTCTCTCGCCATCACCTTCTCTCTCTCTCTCTCTCTCTCTCTCCTCGCCATCACCTTCTCTCTCTGTCACCTCTCTCTCTCCATCCCTCTCTCCTCACACTCAGTGGGTTTTCACAGCTGTTCATTAAGTGTTATATAAGCGATGTGGGGCCATCCACGGGGCCCTGAGCTTGTTGCTAGTCCTGGCGAGTCAAACAGGAGAGCATGATCAGCTCTGCCCGCCCGCCCGCCTGTGCCAGCGACAGCGTTGTCAGCAATCACGCATGCAGCCGATAAACGCGTCTATTTATCGCTGGGCCCATGGGTGCGCGCGTTACCGGTCAAATCCGTTTACGCCGTAATTACATTTCCCACTTGTGCTGGGAATGGGAATACAGCCCACATGTGCAGATATTAATTAATAATCATCAGGGTGATTTTATTACGTTTGGTGGTAGATATTGCGAGGGTTACGAACGAACACGCGTGCCCACTTTGCAGAGATCGTTTAAGGTGTTTAAAATCAATTAGCCTAGCGCTTAGCGTCGGCTGCTCACGTCCCTGTCGCCTCAGGTTAACTTGACTCCCACTCCCTGGCTGTGGCTGTGGTTGGAGAAATGAATGACGGCTGTTGGTGCATGCTCAAGGAGGACGCGTCCCTGTGTGTGTGTCCCTGTGTGTGTCCCTGTGTGTCCCTGTGTGTGTGTCTCTGTGTGTGTCTGTGTCCCTGTGTGTCCCTGTGTGTGTGTGTCTGCGTGTGTGTCCCTGTGTGTATCCCTGTGTGTGTCTGCGTGTGTGTCCCTGTGTGTCTGTGTGTGTGTGCGTGTGTGTGTCTGTGTGTGTCTGTGTGTGTGTCTGCGTGTGTGAAACCTTGTTACGTTTGTTCTATTGCATCAGATAGATGCTATTTTATTTTATTCACCACCACAGCGTGAACATGGTGGCCACGTTTGTTATTTTTGCTGTTTCATGGCGGCTTCCCGACGGAGACCTCGAGAGTTAATCTATCGTCGATGTGGACGCACTAGAAGACGTTTTAACAAAGGCTCGTCGTAACCTTTAAAGCATTGAGAGTTCACGAGGAGAGGGAAAATAAAACGTTGCTTTGACATTAATCTTTGACGTTTGAAAACACAGAGGAGCATGTATTGAGCGCGCAGCACTTATCCACAAACCCTCCGGCGCCCACTAATGGAGGAACGTACTCAGTCCACCCAGCGCCACCCGGGTCATTACATATTCATGAGGGAGACACGTCCCCGCCATTCATCGACGCCTCTTGCCGGCGAAGCCGGGGGCCGGGGTCATGGAGGTGGGACCCGGGGTCATGGAGGAGGGGGACGGGGGTCATGGAGGCTGGGCCGGGGCCGAGAGAGAGAGAGAGCAGGGGAGACAGACACGGGGATAGAGAGAGAGAGCGCGAGAGAGAGAGGGAGATAGAGAGAGAGAGAGGGAGCGAGAGAGCGAGAGAGAGAGGGTCCATCCCAGCCTGGCTCTGTCTGCCTCTGAGTGCCACGATGCTACCTCCATAGGAGCCATGCAGCAGCAGCAGCGTATATGCTTACTGTGCTCTGCTGCTCCAGGACAACAACAACAACAACAACAACGCAATAAAGCAGCCAGCGCTCCAACCGTTAGCTTATCTTTACAATCCACGCTGACCCCACCCCCCTGCTCTCCTCAACGTTGTGCTGACGTCTCCACGATGAATAAAACGCTGGCTCGCCACTTCGCTGAGTCTTCAGGCCTTCAGCCTGCGAATGTACTGACTCTGGCCTTTTTAATAAGATATATAATGAGTTGTTTCCCATTGATGATGGGGCCGGTGGAAGTGCAGCTCACCCTGGAACACATCCCACAGATGAGTAAGACGCCTTGGCCGGTGGGTGGTTGGATGGATGGATGATGGATGGGTGGATGGATGGAGGACGATCATGGCACTGGGAGGTGGGAGGGGCTTGTTCCTCTAACGTTGTTGTACGCCATGATGAGAGAACCTGATCTGTTGTTATGGTTATAAAAGCCCACCCAGCTGCTATCATTAAGAGCTAAGCCCATAATGTAATGAACCTATTCATTCCATTGAAGCTTGCTCAGCGGATGAGATTCACTAAGATTTGCCTTTAGAAGTAAATTGCGGAAGTAGCCTTTAGGAGTCATTTGACTCGGACGTTTGAGAGAGCACAGGTGACAGGTAAGCCTTGTCATTTCCCGTCTCAATTATTGTAATTCTACATGCTAGTTACATTTAATACAGTGTAATCCGCTTATAGTGATCACGTTTGTCCGGGTCAAATTGATCACTATAAGCGGTTGATTACTATAACCGAAATTTTCACATTTTCTTAATTCTTTATGCAGATTACCATCCAATTGACATTTGTATATATAATACATTAATACATGTATAAAGTAATGAAACGGACAGCTTTGCTATTTACTGGATTTTATTACAGCAAGTTAACTGAAAAATACTGTACAGTACGTACATTAACGTTACAGTACAGCTGTTTGAAACGCTGTTTGAAACATGAAAAATCTGTACTGTATAACTTACAGTAGTTCCACATATAATTAGGCTATAATTTAAAGCTGTATATTGTGCCGAATAAGCCGACAGTTAGTGCAAATACTGTAGCCGCAGCTTGGCGGTTTCAGTACATAAACCCGTAACAGTCAAAACTCGTAACAGAGCTTGAAAAAAAACTTTGTGCTGCATGCAATGTGCAATGTGTTGCACCAGCAGCACCAGCGCTCACCAGCCGTTGAAGACGTGCATGCGCGAGCCTCTATAAATGACCGTGATTTATTAATTTCTCCCACATATGTTATATATAAAAGGACCCAAAATGATCACTATAAGCGGACTGCTTGATCGCTATAAGCGAATTATTTAAACAGTGTTTGTATAGGAACGATTCTGTCCCAGGCTTTTTGATCCCATATAAGCGGTTGATCACTATATCCGTGATCACTATAAGTGGATTACACAAAACAACAGCTTGCTGCATGCTCATCTCTGCGGTGGCTGAGATGGAAAACGTATAATATATGTCATATTTAATATGCGGAAACTGCACTTAATGTACAGTACACTCTCTCACACGCACGCATGCATGCACACACACACGCACGCACACACACACACACACACACACACACACAGTGAGCGAGTGAGTCAGATGACTTTAGATGGAATGACGAAGTGACCTGCCCTCTTCCGGGCGGGACAACAATAGCCTGTTTCCTAGGCAACCTGGGACCGTTCCAAGGCCCAGTTTATTATTTATTTATTTATTTATTTTTTAATCCCGTCCCATCATTACTTCCTCCTAGCGGCGGAGAGAGAGAGAGAGAGAGAGGGGGGGGGGGGGGCGCTGGCAGTGACCTATGACCTGTGTTAGAGTGTGGATGGGTCAGAGTTTGGGTCCTCCTGTGTGGTGGAGGACCCACCACCAACATCGGCACGATGTTGGTGGTGTTGCGTCCTAAGTGGTCCCCCCCCCACACCCTCCTTCTGATTGAATTTGGTTCCCGGTGCAATCGCCACCGTGATTGGCCCACACACACACACACACACACACACACACAGCAGCACAGCACAGGTCTTTCAGTGGCAACGGGGTTTCCATGGCGACCGCACGGGGGGGTCACGCGGCGGTGAAGAACGCGTGAGTCACTCGGTAATAAACTCTTTTTATTGTCTCCGTGTCAACCTGCTGTTCTCCCACGCCTCCTGTTTGGTGTACTCGTGGCACAGAGGAGGAGGAGGAGAAGCGAGAGGAGGAGGAGGGGAGGAGGAGGAGGGGGGAGGAGGGGTAGGAGGAGGAGGCGGAGGGGGAGAGGGGTAGGAGGAGGAGGCGGAGGGGGAGGAGGCGGAGGGGGGAGGAGGGGGACGAGGAGGGAGGAGGAGGAGGGCACAGAGATTGCAGACGCGAAGAATCCGGTTTAGACGCAGGGAACACGGGAGGGTTGATTTAAAACGAGACCGTAGTCCACTAATTGCGTTGCATGACCCGGTTGTGTTTATCACGTCTTCTAGTGGGTTGGCCAATCTCGGTCTCTTGTCCTTAAAGTGTTCAGCAGCTCACTGCATTATAATTCTGCCTCTATGCTCAACGATATAACTCAAAATCTTTACTTCCTCGTGAGAACACAAAGAGATATTTATTCTCTATCGGCTTAAATCCGCAGCACTGATTATAAAAAACCCCAGAGTTTGTAATGCGTTAGGTTGGTGCAGATGAAAACACCATCGCAATTGGAAACGTAACCACCATAACAAGAATGCCACATGCACCACACGGTAACTATATCACTAAATATCTTATTAAATGTCAATATCGCTTGGCTAGTTGATGGTCACTAGTTTAGTCTGCTACTAGTGTGAGTTCTGGTCACTGGTCCAGTCTGCTACTGGTGCACTG
>PIJE02000118.1:639685-644685 GCA_002895965.2 Coryphaenoides rupestris
AAAAAAATGTGCACAAGGGATGTCTTGAAATTGTTATAATTTTCTACCTCAGTAGTTCATTGTTCCTGATCTGAGCCTACACAGACCTCTCCAGAACTTTGGCTCTAATTTGTGCCAACAGTGAAATTGAAGTTTGTTTTATTGTCAGAGGGGCTTTGTAAAGTTCTTAAAATGCAATATGTTACACTAATAAACATGACACGTTTCTGAATTCACATGTCAAAAGTGACAAAATCCCTGGTCTATTTGAAGGTAAGCAATGCCACATTTATAGTATTGACTTATGTTAATTCATAATGTAAAATGATTGTCTACTTCAAACAAGGAACTCTTATCAGATTGTATCATATCCCATCAAATCGTATTGAATCGTATCGAATCCTACTGAATCGAATCGAACCGAATCGTTCCATTTTAAAAATGTATCGTCCCTGAATCGTATCGTACCCCATGTATCTAGATACGTATCGGATCGTCTTTTTTGGAGAGATGCACACCCCTAGTGGAAACCCATCGCCTACCTGCTGGAGGGGTTACACCTGGGAGATACATGTGCACATTGCACACAGTGTGAGCATGCAGACAAACACCGTTAGAAACGTAGACACACACACACAGACGTGTCTACATTCACTTTTACTAATGTGTTGCTGGTTTGACTCACACACAGATGCTCTTACTGGAAGCAAGATAGAGAGAGAGAGAGTTTGCGTGAGCAGGTTGAACATTTTGCTGTCTCAGTTGAAACAGATGAGGCGAAAAATGAGACCTCCACAGTCAGAACTCAGTCTCTCTCTCTCTCTCTCTCTCTCTCTCTCTCTCTCTCTCTGATAATGGGGACTTTTGTCTAAACATTATTCAAACTGTTCTGGTATCTGAAGTGTGTGTGTGTGTGTGTGTGTGTGTGTGTGTGTGTGCGTGCCTGTGCCTGTGTGTGCCTGTGTGTGTGTTGCGTGCCCATTGGTGCATTTGTGTGTGTGGTGTGTGTGTGTGTGTGTGTGTGTGTGTGTGTGTGTGTGTGTGTGTGATAAAGCATGTGTGTGTGTGTGTGCCTCATAATTATAGTGCATGTCTCATGTTCCTACTGTGGACCTGGTCAACCACAGGTATTTCCACCTGTGGTCCACTGGGGGGCGCTGTTAGCGTGTGCACACACACATTGATAAATAGATACACACACACACACACACACACACAGATTGTCATTAGCAGCACAAGGCATTTTTCTGTCACTAAGGTTTTACTTGACAGTAAGAGTGAATCTAATGCTCATTAGAGGGACAGCAGTTGGCTGTGTGTGTGTGTGTGTGTGTGTGTGTGTGTGTGTGTGTGTGTGTGTGTGTGTGTGTGTGTGTGTGTGCGTGCGTGTGTGTGTGCTCCCCCGTACCACAGCCTTAGAATACGATCTTCACCTTCTACCTGTGCTGCTGTAGCTGAGAGCCAGGTGGTATCTCTCTCTCTCTCTCTCTCTCTCTCTCTCTCTCATGTGGGCGGGCGGTGGCTGATCGCCAGCTCTGATTGGTTCAAGGTCGGCGGTCGAGGTGCACACGACACGTCCCTCTCGCTATACGGGCTCCTCCTCCTCCGGCGATGTGTATCGAGACACACGCACCGTCGCCACGTCGAGTCGAGCGGTCGCACCCCACTCATCCTCGTCCTCATCATCTGTCCCTCATCCAGCTTTCTTAGAGAGAAACGAAAGTAGATGATATGAAACTTACACACAGACTGCCCGTGGTGCCGTCGCTAGCTAGCTCTGTCTATGAGTTCATAATTATATAATATGTAACTCTATCATAGATATTCTAGATATAGATATGATGAGTCTCTATCGTGTTATTCTGCTGAGGGTAAATCATATGAAGGCTGTTTGGTACAAAGGGAGAGATTTTTTTATCTCTCCCTGCCAGACAGTAGTACTTATGGAACTACAACTCCTCTCTCTCTCTCTCTCTCTCTCTCTCTCTCTCTCTCTCTCTCTCTCTCTCTCTCTCTCTCTCTCTCTCTCTCTCTCTCTCTCTCTCAGTGCTTATGTAAGAGCCTTCATGTCATCTGGAATATTAATACAAAACACCCAAATGTGAAAGCCTTTGGATAATCAGTGAAGAACTCCCTGCCTCTAATGCTTTGGCTGAAGACACATGTTGTTACACATAGATCTGCACCACAATGAAAATAATAGTCTATTTAGGCGAGTGTTCGCTTGCATGCAAGTGTGTGTGTGTGTGTGTGTGTGTGTGTACGTGAGAGAGGGAGTGTGTGCATGTGTGTGTGTTTGTGTGTGTACATGAGGGTGTGTGTGTATGTGTGTTCTTTGGCCAAGGAGAGAGAGAATGCTAGTTAGTGGGTGAGCTACAGGACCATACCTGTTCGTAGAGAGAGTGTGTGTCTGTGTGTGTGCTTGTGTGTTTGTTTGCGTGTCACTCCTTATTGCTTTGAACTTTACCCACCTGTGTTTTTACACGAGCACAGCTTTATCCAGTCACTGGACACACAAACACACACATACACACACACACACACGGAAACAAAACCACATCCATCCATCCATTCTCATCCGCTTATCCGGGGCCGGGTTGTGGTGGCAGCCGGCTAAGCAGGGCCCCCCAGGCTTCCTTCTCCCCAGCAACACTCTCTAGTTCCTCCTGGGGGATCCCGAGGCGTTCCCAGGCCAGACGAGATATATAATCCCTCCAGCGGGTTCTGGGTCTGCCCCGGGGTCTCCTCCCAGTTGGGGGCATCCTAATCAGATGCCCGAACCACCTCAGCTGACTCCTTTCGACGCGGAGGAGCAGCGGCTCTACTCCGAGCTCCCTCCGGATGTCTGAGCTCCTCACCTTATCTCTAAGGCTGAGCCCAGCCACCCAGCGGAGAAAACTCATTTCGGCCGTTTGTATCCGCGTTCTCATTCTTTCGGTCACTACCCAAAGCTCGTGACCATAGGTGAGGGTTGGAACGTAGATGGACCTGTACATCGAGAGCTTCGCCTTCCGGCTCAGCCTTCCGGCTCCCGCTCCATTTTGCCCTCACTCGTGAACAAGACCCCGAGATACTTGAACTCCTTCGCTTGAGGCAGCAACTCACTCCCAACCCGGAGGGAACACTTTTCCGGCAGAGAACCATGGCCTCAGACTTGGAGGTGCTGACTCTCATCCCGACCGCTTCACACTCAAACCGCCCCAGTGCATGCTGGAGATCATGGTCTGATGTAGCCAACAGAACCACATCATCTGCAAAGAGTAGAGATGCAATTCTGAGGTCCCCAAACCGGACACTCTTCTCGCCTTGGCTGCGCCTTGAGATTCTGTCCATGAAGATCACGAACAGAATCGGTGACAAGGGACAACCTTGGCGGAGTCCAACACCCACTGAGAACGTGCTTGACTTTTTGCCGAGAATACGGACGCAGTTCGCACTTTGTTTGTACAAGGGAATGGCACGTACCAATGGCCCCGGTACCCCATACTCCCATAGTACCCCCCACAGGATTCCCCGGGACACACGGTCATAAGCCTTCTCCAGGTCCACAAAGCACATGTAGACTGGATGGGCAAACTCCCATGCCCCCCCCCAACAACCCTGTGAGGGTAAAGAGCTGGTCCACTGTTCCACGGCCAGGACGGAATCCGCATTGTTCCTCCTGAAGCTGAGGTTCGACAATCGGCCGGAGCCTCCTTTCCAGCACCCTGGAATAAACTTTCCCGGGGAGGCTGAGCAGTGTGATAGCGCAGATCCTGGTCCAAGCGCTCGTTATCACTCGTCTCGACTACTGCAACTCTCTCCTGGCTGGACTCCCCGCCTCAACAATCAAGCCCTTACAACGCATCCAGAACGCAGCAGCACGCCTCGTGTTCAACCTACCTAAATTCTCCCATGTAACCCCCCTCTTCCGCAACCTCCACTGGCTCCCGGTAAATCGCTCGCATTCGATTCAAGACACTGGTACTGACTTTCATGGCTGTCAACGGAACCGCCCCTACCTACCTCCAAAAATTAGTCCGACCCTACGCCCAGCCCGAGCACTCCTCGCAACTTCTGCCAAACGCTGGTACCGCCTTCACTAAAACAGCCAAACATCGCTCTTCCAAGTCCCAACTCTTCACGGTTCTGGCCTCCGCAGTGGTGGAATGAGGTCCCGGCTCATGTCAGGGACGGCCGAGTCGCTCACCAGCTTCAGCAAGAGACTCAAGGACCCACCTGTTCAGAGTTCACCTGGACTCTACATAACCCCCCTCCTTAACAAGAGACTCAAGACCCACCTGTTCAAGAGTTTCACCTGGACTCTACATAACACCCCCCCCAGCACTAACCTGCATGTTTGTACGTCTTAACACTATTAATGGCACTTAGCATTGTTGTTCATTCTCAGATGTTGTATCATGCTTAGAATTGCACGGCCTGCCCAGCTACTTATGCAGGCAACTTGGCAATTATGAAACTCGTTCTATTCGTCTCGTAAATAGGAACGCTCGAAAACAGCTCTATTCTTATCTTCAGGTACCACAGTGATATATTGCTGCTTCTCCTTCAACAAATGTACTCTTTGTAAGTCGCTTTGGATAAAAGCGTCTGCCAAATGCCCTCAATGTAATGTAAATGTACCCCGATAGTTGGAGCACACCCTCCGGTCCCCTTTTTTGAAAATGGGGACCACCACCCCGGTCTGCCATTCCACAGGTACTGTCCCCGACCTCCACGCTACATTGACTAGGCGTGTCAGCCACGACAGCCCGACAATGTCCAGAGCCTTCAGCATCTCAGGGAAAATCTCATCCACACCTGGCGCCTTGCCACTGAAGAGCTTTTTGACTACTTCAGTGACCTCTACCAAGGATATGGGTGAGGCTTCCCCCAAGTCTTCAGACTGCCTTTTCCACAGAGGAGATGCCGGTCGGGTTCAGGAGTTCCTCAAAGTGTTCTTTCCACCGCCCGGCAATATCCTCAGTCTGAGTCAGCAGTTCTCCTCCCCGCCTGAGCCAAACCCTGCTTTCCCTTCCTGA